>OX637532.1:71944982-72129982 GCA_951800035.1 Linnaemya tessellans
GGTTTTATGATCAGCTAGAGTCAATCCCATTGCAGTGATCCAGGACTTTACTAATTGTACGCTGGCATTTGCAATGGTTTCTGCCTCCAGCAATTCCTTAGCTTCACACACCAGCGCTATATCGTCTGCGAATCCCACAATCTGCACTCTCTCAGGTAACCTCAACCTTAGTACTCCATCATACATTACGTTCCACAACAATGGTCCAAGTATCGATCCTTGGGGAACACCACCACTAATCCTACGTTTCCTTATACCCGCATCTGTACTATAGATCAATTCCCTATACCGGAAATAATCCTGCACTATCCCTATCAGATATTCTGGGATGTCCAATCGAGTTAGAGCATCAACAATATGCACCCATCTCGCTGTGTTGAACGCGTTCTTCACATCCAGCGTCACAACTACACAGTACTCCTTTGTGCCATTCCTCCAACTCCTGCCATAAATAGTCCGTGCAGCAGTTTCTACTACCACGTTTATAGCATCCACTGTTGACCTCGCCCTCCTGAAGCCAAATTGGTTGTCTGATAGACCATTTCTGTCATCAACGCAATTCCCAAGTCTTCGGCAGATCACACCCTCTAGCAACTTCCCACATGTATCTATCATACACAGTGGCCGATAAGATGAGGGATCATCTAGGGGTTTATTGGCTTTTGGTATTAATACCAACTTCTGCCTCTTCCATCTTGTTGGAAAAATTCCCCTACCTAAGCATGTATTCACCATTCTTAAGACCTGCTCGGGACAAAGCCTGACGGCCTCCTTTAATACTATATTTGGAATGCAGTCGAGTCCAGGTGCCTTCTTGTCTCTAAACCTAGAGACAACGTCCTCAATCTCAGCTATTGTAACCAGGGGAAAATTTAATGTCCCAATTGGAGGGTTGTGCTCCCAAGGTGGTGCGTCCTGCTGGGGAAAGAGATGGTCTACAATTTCCTCCAGGATTGGCCCCTAACTCGGTTGCAACGGGGTCAGGCATTTAAGTTTTTTGGTGACCAGCTTATATGCGAGACCCCAAGGATTATCATCCACCTCATCAGAGATATTAAGAAAACACTGCCGCTTGCTCCTACGAATTGCATCCTTTAGGGCCTTCCTCCTATTCCTGTAATTCTCCTGGTATACGCTATTCTCTAACCTACCTCGAGTTCTTGTATACTGCCTTCTGGCACGTATACACTCCGCCCTCAAGCCGGCAATATCATCATTCCACCAATTAACCGGTGACCCCTTTACGGATCCTTTCCGCCTCACCATAGATGCATCGCACGACCGCGTGACATGGTTTACCAATTGTTCTGCCATATCCTCAGCTGAACCATTTAATTCCATACCTTCCATACAGATGGCAAAAATATCCTTATCAAAGGTATTCACTTTCCATCCCGACAAACCTTGTGCACGGGGAGTCACATGCCGTATATCATCCTGTATATCCATAATTATGGCACTGTGATCGCTGTGAGTATAAACATCAGATACTCTCCAGTTTACACGGTTTATAATGGTATCGCTGGCAAACGTAATATCAATAATTGAACCACCATTTCCTCCTCTAAATGTTTCCTCATCTCCAGAATTCAAGAGCACAACATTTAGCGCAGAAAGGGCCTCTAATAGCATCCTTCCCCTTGCATTTGTCAAGGGGCAGCCCCATTCAACAGCCCACGCGTTGAAATCCCCTGCTATTATAACAGGACTCCTGGCTGCAGCGTCCATCACTATGTTGTCTATAATAACACGAAAGTCATCAATAGAATACCTAGGAGGAACATAACAGCTGTACAAACATATGCCGGAAACAGTGGCCCGCGTGTACCCACATTGCGGTGATAACCTCTCCCTCAATATCAAAGAACCGGTAGTACATATAGCTGCTGTATCTGTATCATCAGTAACCCAATTTGCAGATACAATCTTCTTATATGGCTCGCTGAGTACAGCAACGTCTACCTTTAAGTCTCGTACGGTTTGCCTAAGCAACTCCTGTGCTGCTCGGCAATGATTGAGATTGAGATATATATATATATATATATTTATGTATATCTCCATATATATATATATATATATATATATATATATATATATATATATATATATATGTATATATATATGTATATATATCTACATATATATATATATATATATATATATATATATATATGTATATATATCTACATATATATATATATATATATATATATATATATATATAGGGAGATATACATATATATCTATATATATATATATATATATATATATATATATATATATATATATATAGAGATATACATATATATATATAGAGATATATATAAAAAAAATATACATATATATATATATACATATATATATACATATATATACATATATATGTATATATATATATATATATATATATATATATATATTTAGTTCATAGTCCACCTCTTCAAAAAGTCCCATTATTGATTGATTCTAAATATATTAAAGGCAATATTGGATTATATTTGTCTCTGAAACTCCACGAAATTATTCTTATCGTTTTTGCCATCTTTTATAAATATGGTTACAACGTCTTTAATCACCCTTGGTGTATCATTATTACTGAGGTACTGAGCCACTGAGCTATTAAATGAACTAGCTCAGTAAACTGAGCTGAGCTAAAATGAGCGCTCAGCTCACTGAGCTAAAAAGCACAACTCTAATATTTATCAACTAAACATACCAAAAAAGGTCTATTGTGCCCGATTCTGTCACGTAACCTTAGAATAAAATTCTATTTTCTGCAGGTTGCGACGTTACGGCAACATTTCATTAAAGTCAAGTAAGTGTTTTCACAACCCCATATTACAGTTTGGATCAGCTGGCACATTTACATTACATTTACAATTTCAACGTTCGGCTAAATGAGCTTTTAGTCTAAAGCGACATGGCCACAGTTCAAACTGATGCTTAAAACTTGTGTATGTGTTGGTAAAATTCTGTTTGGCAGTGAAAATCTAAATTGTGTTGATAGTCTTCAAACTCACATCAAACCATATATGTGAGATTTTTTCACTAACACTATCAAAGAAAAGCACAGTTTGAAGTTTGACGTGTGGCCATGCCGCTTTAAGATTCATTTAAAAAATAAAGCTGCACAACATAAATTCCGTTGTTTTATAATTCTCGCGAGTTAACGACTTTAGGTAGAACACTCATTCAAACACACACACAATAATTAGTTAACGACTTTAGGTAGAACACTCATTCAAACACACAATAATAAGTAATGATCATGCATCGTCATGATAAAAAAAAAAAAACCTTTTCTAAAAGATAATAATATACAAACATTACAGTGTTCTTAATGTTATGGATATTTTCTAAAATACTTTCCCAAAAATATAAGATAAGAAATAAACCATGTTTAATCTTGTCTAACTAACAAAGAAGTTACCTAAAAAAAAAAGATATGTTTTATTACCTAAGAAACAAAGATATGTTTATTCTAATACCTAAATATAAGAAACAAAGAAACAACGACATGTATTTTTTAGTATTTAAGAAAGATATTTCAAAATTGTAAGTCAGTTTATTATTAGCATGAGAACTAAGAATAACTCATCCGAGTTAAGAAAATAAATATTTTTTTAATTCAAAAGAAGTGTAAAACTTTAATTGGCGACCCTGCCAAGAGAATAATTAAAGTTATTCTTCAGCAGGCGGACCATTGGAATCCTTGTCACAGCAAGGACTCAAGTGTTTTTATACAAAAAACACAACCTTCATAGAAGGGAAATTCAAATCTTCATACGAAGAAGAAAATAGAACTGAAACATAAAAACTACATAGAAAAGCTACATAAAATAAAAATAACTTATAAATTATAGTGATAAAAATCAATAAAAGTGTTAGTAAACAAAAACTTTATGAAGAAAAGAGAAGCAGCTTTCGACTACACACGTCCTTTGGAAGATTTAAAAGAACAAAAAATGGCTAACAACAGTGTGGAAATCAGCATGCTTGTCCAGCAAATGGCAACTCTGCAAGTCACTATGCAAAGTATCATGCAGGAACACGCAGCGGAAGTAAACACATTAAAATTAGATATACAACAAATGAGAAACAAACCCCAGGTAAATCCTCAATGGAACTATCCACAACCTGCACCCCAGGAAAAAATTTCGACACTAATAACAAATGTCAACGACGTAAAATTAGACGTATTCAAATCACTTCCGACATTTGATGGTGATATTACAAAATATCGAGTGTGGAGAGAAGATACATCTCGGATGATGAATAGTATAGAACCACTAAAAAACACCAGTATCTACTCCCAAGCATTACAAATAGTGAAGACGAAAATACAAGGAGCAGCGCTCAGGTTTTAGCAAATAATGGTACCATTTTCAATTTCGAGGCCATCAGAGCAAGGCTAGACTACACGTACGCCGTGACTCAACGTCTATATGTCTTGCAAGAAGAGATGAAGCGATGCTACCAAGGAAGAAAAACATTGGAAGAATTTCATGATGAAATAAACAAATGCTTAAGTTTAATAATATCAAAAATCACAATGTCCGGATATGGAATAGAAGCCGTTAGTGCCATGACAGAACAGGCAAAACAACATTCTATTCGAGTGTTCACATCTGGAGTCACTAATACATTTGTACAGTCTACATTATACGCAAATGCTCCAGTGGATTTGGAACACGCATATTCTATTGCCCACACAATAGAGCATGACAGCAGGCATCAAAACTTAAAACTATCATATATGGACACACACCAAAAATACAATTAAGCGAGCCACGATTCGAGAGACAACAGTTCCAACCAAATCCGAAAAATCAACCTCGCCAAGAATACAACTTTAACAATCCTCGAAGATACTTCAGCAACCAACGACCTCAGGGTTTCAACCCACATCAGCAAATCAACAATCACCAACCTCGACCAGAACCAATGGACACTAGTTCAGGCAACACTGCTCAACGACAACCCACACGTTTCAACAATTCATACCAACAACGCAACAACAAATCATGGAAGCAACAAGCAAAGCCCAGCGGAAACTTTCATCAACAGAGGAAGATCAATATCACCACACAAGATGATACCGATAGTTTGATTGTAGGCACAGGTACAGTAAATAAATTAGTTGTTAAGAATTTAAACTAAGGAATGGGTTACCCCATATCACAATGTCTGATGAAGAAAGAACATATAATGTATTAATAGACACTGGAGCAACCCATAACTATGTCTTGACAAAGACATAGACTTTTTCGAGTTAAATGATATAAAAGAAAGCGACTTAATATTAGGATGGCAGGGAATAGTTGCCCTAAATGCCATAGTAAATATACAAAACATGACGTTCACAATAAATAAAAACGAAATTAGCAAAGTTAATTATATTATAGGAAATGTATTATATAAAGAAAGAATAGATTTTCTAATGAGGGATAACAATGGCATAGGACCTTTACCCTTTACAACAACGATTGAAGCCACTATTAGGACTAAGACAGATGAACCCATTTGGAGAAGCAATACCCATATCCCATAGCGGATAACGACTTCGTAAATAAAGAAATTGAAAGATTACTACATGAAGGAATAATTCAACGTAGTAATACCCCATACAATTCACCCATCTGGACTGTTTCCAAAAAGAGGAATAGATGAGACTGGATGACCAAAAAGACGAATGGTCATAGATTTTTCAAAATTAAATGCAAGTACTATAACGGACAGATATATTATCCCTGATGTAAATATGACTATACAAAATTTGGGTAAAGCCAAATATTTCACAACCCTAGACTTGGAATCAGGCTTCCACCAAATAAAAATTAAGAGGGAAGATAGAGAAAAGACAGCCTTTTGCATAAATGGCGGCAAGTACGAATTTGTGCGTATGCCATTCGGACTAAAAAACGCCCCTTCAATATTCCAAAGATGTGTCGATGATATCCTAGGAGAATATATCGGGAAGTTTGTCTACGTTGATGATGTACTCTTCAACAGCAGAAGAACATATGGAACACAATCAAATCATATTTAATGCTTTAAATCAGGCAACACTCAGGGTATCCAATGAAAAAAATCCAAGTTTTTCCAAACAGAGGTCGAATACTGGGGCTGCATCATTAAGCATAATAAAATAGCTACGAATCCAGAAAAGGTTGAAACAATAGATAAATATCCTTTACCCTAAACACTCGAAGACTTAAGGGGTTTTTCGGGTATGACAGGTTCTTATGGAAAATTTATACAAGGATATGCTTGCATAGCTAAGCCCCTTACAGTTCATTTACGAGGAGATAATGGACAAATTGGAAAGAACAAAAGTGCTACAACACAAATACATTTAGATGAAGCTGCCATAGAAGCATTTAACAAACTAAAAAAATGTTTAAAAGAACAAGTTGAACTTTTTCAACCTAACTACGATAAGCCATTTGAACTGACTACTGATGTATCTAACATAGCTATTGGAGCCGTACTTAGTCAAATGAAGAAACCAATTTTTTTCCTCAGCAGAACATTGAGCAAAACTGAAGAAAATTACAGCACCAACGAAAAAGAGTAACTAGCGATAATTTGGGCACTGCAAAAACTGAGAAATTATATATATGGCACAACAGACCTCACCGTTCATACAGATGACCAATCCTTAAAACAAATAATCGAAATAGCGAAGTTATAAAAAGTGTAACACGTCCATTCAACGCTTATGCACTACAAATAGAACTGGTACCAAATACTAAGCTAAAAGAAACTCGAACACGTACAATTTTTCCAAATAGGATTAGACATACAATAAAATTTACAAACGAGCAAGAATTGATACAAGAATTAAAAAAGGTTTTACAACCACAAAAAACTACTCCCATTCATACTACAATGGAAAATATGTTTAAATTTGGAACAATTATAAGGAAGACATTTAATGACGTACGATTCGTATATACACAAAGAAAACTAATTGATATTCAAGATACTGATAAACAGATTGAAATAGTAAAAAAAGTTCACGAAAGAGCCCACCGAGGTTATAAAAATAATATAAGAGAAATAATCGAAACACACTACTGGCCAAAAATTGAACAGCATTGTAAAGCATACAATAAAAAATGCAGCCCATGTCTTTTTGGTAGATACGAAAGAAACCCGACAAGAGAACCATTGAAAGATTCAGACATACCAACAGAGCCAGGAAAATATATACATATGGACATTTATTTCAACGAAGGAAAAACATTCTTAGTTGCCATTGATAAATTTTCAAAATATATATGTAACTCTGAGAGAACTTGATTCGAGAGAAAATATGAGTAATAAAATTGAAGAATTGCTTACAAACAATTACCCGAACTGCACACGACTAATGACAGATAATGAAAAATGTCTCAATACAGCAGCAGTAGAAATGATGTGTACAAGATATGGTATTACAAAAATTAAAACACCAGTTATACAACATGGAACAGAAAGAGTTGAAAGAGCTCATAGTACAATATCGGAACTAGCCAGGATTTTTAAAATACAAAACGAGACGACGATAGTAGATGAAATTTATAAAACGGTACGGGAAATAAACAATACAATTCATACAGTAACTGGTTTCAAACCCAAAGACATTTTGTTTAATAAGATAAAATACGAAAAAAGTGACATATATGAAAAATTAAAACAAGCATCGGAAAAAAACACTACGAAGACTAAATCAAGGCGCAAGACACCGAACTTTCTCTGCAAATGAACAAATTTTAGTGCAAATAAAAGGATTAAGAAAAAAGAACGACGCAAGATACATTAAATACATTGCAAAAGAAGACCGTGGGGGCACTGTCTTAACTACGAGGGGAGTAATTGTTCATAAAGACAACATAAAGAATTATACAATCCACAAGAATGATCCATTACCTGATGTTACTTGCAGTGGTCATGTCAAAAACCGAGGCAGACATAAAAATAGACAATCTGGAAAACCAGAAATATGTCCTAACCAGGACTGATGACGTTTTTCTATATGATGAACATTCGTATTTTTTTCACGTCGCTAACCTGAAAAAAGTTCTCACTCCATATAGACAAATCGGAACGGAAGAATATAAGCCCACTACACAGGAAACAATCTGGATAAAAAAAATCGAAATATTAGCAACACAACTAAACGAACATAAACGATACACGAGATCCCTAAACTTTCTTGGGTCAGCATTGAAATTTATAACAGGAAATCCAGACCACGACGATTTCATCGAATTAGAGGTAAAAATAAATGAATTAATAGAAAATAATGAAAAACAACGTCTAGTAAACTCGAGGTTTGAAAAATTAATTGATGCATTACGAGGCCAGAAGTTAGAAAACTAACTCATCATCCAACAAATACATGATCAACTCCTACTACTTGTTAGGACAATTAACGCTGCAGAGAATAATGAATATTTAACCGAATCTTTAAATTTGGAAGATATAAAGGAAATAATAGAACACGAATTGACTTCAGCACCTGTAATAAATATTTTGGAATACACGGACATACACGTAGCTGGAACGGGAAACTTATTTATAACTATCTATAAATATCCCATATTAAACAACGACTGTAAACTTTTTAAAGGCACTCCCATAAGCTTTAAGCACGGGAAAATTCAAACGGACGATCAAATTGCTCAATGCAACAAAGACTATGTCAGGGTAGACCATTGCAAGAACTTTCTAGGGAAAAATATTTGCAGGACAAACAACGAAACAGACACGTGCATACTTCCAGTTCGCAACAATAGGAATAGTAAATGCATAGTTATTCAGGAATATAACCAGAACCTACTTAAAATTGACGAAGGATCTATATTATTGGATGGCACACATCAAGTTGACAATATCACAACTACGGACATAACATTAGTAACATATACTGACGAAGTTAGGATAGACAATAATACTTATAGGAATGTACATCACAGACTTATAGCAGCAATTCATAAAAAGCATGAGGAGGATTTTGAGATCATGAAAATATTAATGTCGGACCGCAACAACGCATTTAATAATATTGACTCACTAAAAAAAGTAATCATACCATATGAAGAACATCCTATACGTTCAATTTTTTATACATTAATTTTCGTAATTATAATACTCAGTACAATTTACATGGGACTCAAAATATTCAAGTATGTACTAATATATAAAAGGAAACAAGCAGAACAAAATTTTAGAATTTATTATAAGCAACAAGTTGAAAGAATTAATAGAGATCGGGACGCTCTCGTTTAACCCAGGGGGGAGTTAACGACTTTAAGTAGAACACTCATTCAAACACACACACACAAAAATTAGTTAACGACTTTAGGTAGAACACTCCCTGCCAACATTTTCTATCGCGGAAGTGACTCAGAAGTGACGCTAAGAAGTTGAAACTCATCGTCTGCGATACCATTTTTTCATCGTAGAAGCGTCTTCCGTATTGAGAAGCTGTACCCCCCGGAAGTAACTTCAAGAAGTCTCTTCTGCGTTACTTCAAGAAGTCACTTCTGCGTTACTTCAAGGAGTCACTTCTGCGTTACTTCAAGAAGTCACTTCTGCGTTACTTACAGAAGTCACTTCCGGAAGTCGAATTTTTATCCTCAACATAATAAAAGTTGTTTTATTCATAATAATAACAGATAATTCACTCATATTGACTATGGGATGATTATCAAATTAAATAAAATAAAAAATCAATGAGTGTTCGAACTCCACCTGGTTAACTATCTTGTCGCGATGTGGTGGCTTAAGGGGAGGCTGTGTCTCTTACTTCAGGCCAGGCGCTGTACATACACCCGTACGTTTAGGGCCTGTCGTGAAGTACGAAGATAAAAAGGCCTTCTCAACCAAAGGTTAACCGCCCCCTTCCACCTCCCATAATCCCTCATCCACCCTTCCCTCCTCCCATACATCCCTTCCCTCCCCCACTTGTAAGGTCAAGGTGATTGGTAGCTGTGCCGAGGACCTGAATGGCTAGTTAGTGGTAAAAGAAGACTAGTCGATAACAGCTCCCCTCCGGCGCCAGGACACGGGCCGGTTGTAATAAAATTGTCTAGTCTGCGTACGCCGTCACTGCGCAGATGGTCCATCCCCTTACTGGCCTACTCGTGGGAACAATATATGGAAAACTTAAATAATAAAAAAACAAAAAACAACAAAAACAGAAGGGAAGAAATCTCTTCAGAGGACGACATTCTTGCCTCCAGCCAGGAGACAGTAGTCGACCTCTCGGATAGTGAGGGTAAAAGACAGAGTACTCCGCTATCCGCACAACAATCAAAAAAAGTGCCCCCAACACCGGTAATCGAGGCCGATAACCGGCAGAAGGGAAAACCCAAAAAAAGGAGCCAGAAAGAGCTCCTTAAAACTAGATATTCCAAGGCCGTGTTCATTCTTGACAAGATCGCCAAGAATGCGGAGAAAGGCCGTGGTAGAGGAATATCGTAAGTTTATGGATTCCTTACCAAGCACGTCCAGAGCGGCCTCCCAGCAAATTGCCGAAGGAAAGAGCTCAAAAAGAAACCGCTCTCAGACAGATGGCGGCCAGGAAGCAAAAAAAAGGAAAGTGCAGAAAACAACCTCTCCCTCAACATCATCTTCGTCGTCCACTCGAAGGCCCTTTAACGAGGTAGTTAAGGATAACCTTCTTGTGGCCTTGGCGAATTCCAAAAATGGGAAGATTCTCCCTGTAACAACGGAGTGGGGGGCTATCGAATCCAAATTGGCTGAGCTCGTAATGGACTACGTCCTCTCCAATAAGAATAAGCCGGCTCCTCGCTTCGACTCCGGTGAGATACACCGGGGGTACAGGGTGATCAAGTGCTTGGACGCGTTTTCTAAGGACTTCCTCTGCGAAAGTATCGCTAAGATTAGTGAGGCTTGGGATGGGTTAAGCCTTAAACTCATCCCTGCGGAGGAAATACCGATGAGACCGCGGGCAAGGATTTGGTTACCAAAACTTGGAAAGGATGGTAACAAAATGCTAGAGTGTCTGAAGCTACAGAACCATAGCATTCCAGTGGATGACTGGTCAGTCATCCGCACGGAAGATCATGGCAGTAATGGCACCTGCCTAATCTTCTCCATCACGGAGTCTGGAGCGGAAGCGCTCGAGAAAGCAGGCTCCAAGCTATTTTTCGGGGTCAGGGACGCTAAGGTAAAGGTGTCCCGCCCAACTAAAGCTGATATCGACGCTGTCGAGGCTGCGAACAACCTCCTGGGAGGAATGCAGCTAGCTGAAGAATAAGCACGATGGCTCTAAAAATCGCCCAGATAAATCTCAAGCACTCGAAGTGTGCAACAGATAACCTAATTGTTATCTCAGTTGAAGAGAATATCGACATTTGTATGGTGCAGGAACCATGGGTAGCAAACTCCGAGGTCAAGGGGTTCCCGAGGTCCACATACAATGTACTATATGCTAAAGGAAATGGTAAGCCCAGATCATGTCTAATAGCCAAAAAGCACATAAAAATCTTTCTCTGTTCACAGTTCAGTACTGAGGACCTTACAGGTGCGAGGGTCGAGCTGACAGATGGAACCAGCTTCCTTATCGCATCATGCTACATGGCGCACGACAAAGCAGCCCCTCCAGATTAAGTGAAAGCTCTCATGTCATCTATTGGTGCTGATGAGGACATCATACTTTGTTGTGACGCCAACGCCAGGCATACAATTTGGGGTAGCAGTGAAATCAACGACAGAGGTGAGCATATCCTTGATTTCATAAACCTTAATAAATTAACCATATGTAACTCCGGTTCCTCTCCGACTTTCATCTTTCCGAGTTCGGATAGGTTTAGTGGGTGGGAAGAGGTTCTGGACATCACTCTTGTAAATGATAGATTTAGACCTTTGATTGATAGATGGAGGGTATCCAATAAAAGATCCTTCTCGGATCACTGTTGGATATTCTTCGAAGTCGCGTCATTAGGCAATGACAAGCAATGCTTCAGGAACCCGAGGAGAACAGACTGGGATAGGTTTAATGGGATCCCGAAGCAAAAACTAAGAAGAGTCCCAGAGATCGAGAATACGATTGATGGACTTGAACACAATGTGGGGGCGTTTAATAAGGCTATAACGAAAGCCTTTGAAGTATCCTGCCCCCTAACAAAGACTAAGAAAAGTTACCCTCCGTGGTGGAGCTCGAAACTCTCAAAGTTACGTAAGGAGGCACGCAGGGCCTTCAATTTATGCTATGGGAAGAAAGCATGGCAGCCTTATCGGGATAAGTTAGCAACGTATAAAAAAGCTATAAAGGCCGCCAAAAGAAGCTCATGGAGAAATTTCTGTGAGTCTATAGATAGAACTAGGGATTCCGCAAGGCTTAGTAGGGCTCTGACCATGAACCGCACATGTCCAACCTTCGTTAAGAGGGGGGATGGGTCATGGACAGATTCCTCCGCGGAATCCCTAAGTATTCTTTTCAACACCCACTTTCCAGGCTGTACTGACACGGCCATAGGAATCCTCCCATTTAGTGGGATTCAACACACTGTCAATAGAGATTTAATATCCCCAGAGAGAATCTCTTGGGCTATTGACAGCTTCGCACCGTTTAAATCGCCGGGTCTGGACGGCATCATTCCAAAGATGCTACAGAGTGCGAAGGGCTCTGTTATTCCCTGGCTTTATAGGTTCTTTGAACTCTGTCTTACACTCAATTACGTTCCGACCAGCTGGAGGAAAGTAAAAGTGGTTTTCATTCCCAAGATTGGAAAAAGGAGTCACGAGGACCCAAAAGACTTCAGACCAATCAGCCTTTCATCTTTCTTAGTTAAGACGCTAGAAAGATTACTAGACACCCATATTAGGCATCGACTTGAAGGATCGTTTATTCTCTCAGATAGTCAGCATGCCTACCTAAAGGGACGCTCCACGGAAACAGCTCTGCATGAGGTGGTGGGAGTCGTGGAGAAATCCCTAGAAAACAAGCAATATACCTTGGCTGCCTTCCTAGACATAGAAGGCGCTTTCAATAATGTATCAGTGGCAGCTATCCAACAGTCTCTCCGGGATGCAGACGTTGAGGAATACATCAGCAACTGGATCATTACTATGTTGGAGGCAAGAAACGTCACTGCAACGCTAGGTAATATCGAAATGTCAAGATGGGCATGTAGAGGTACACCACAGGGTGGGGTGATCTCTCCGCTGCTCTGGCTTCTCGTTGTTAACACGATTCTTCTCAGACTAGATGCTGCAGGAGTTAAAGTTGTGGCTTACGCGGACGATGTAGCAATAATGGTATCAGGGATGTTCACGGATGTGATTAGTGATATCATGTCCAACGCCTTGGGTACACTCAGTAGATGGACTGCAGGATGCGGTCTAGGAGTCAACCCTAGCAAAACGAAACTAGTACTATTTACTACAAAGACCAAAGTCCAAAGCTTTAAACTTCCTCGGCTGAATAATCTGGAACTGTCCCTTTCGGACACTGCAAAATACCTAGAAGTTATCCTGGACACGAAGCTATCGTGGAAACCAAATATACAACATAGAGTAAAAAAGGCAACAGTTGCCTACTACTCCTGCCGGAGAATGTTTGGCTCCAGATGGGGCCTAAAACCCATAATGCTTAAGTGGATGTACACAGCAATTGTACGCCCTATATTGACTTACGGGTCGTTAGTATGGTGGCCCGCCACAAGTAAAAAATATGTAGTAGATCAACTATACAGGATACAGAGATCTGCTTCCATCGGGATTACTGGTTGTCTACGTACTAGTCCTTCAGAGGCGCTGAATGCTATACTAAACCTAATTCCGATTGACCTTTATGTACTCCGGGCATCCTCAAGCAGTGCGGCAAGACTAGCGGCATCAGGGAGGTGGAGGTCAAGGGACTATGGCCACGCAGGAATCCTTGGCCGGCTACCACCGACACTGAGGAAGCCCACCGACTATATAGTACCTCACTTAGACTTTAACACTACATTCAAAGTCCTCTTACCATCCAGGCGGGAGTGGAAAAGGGGAAACTTAGAAAGGGAATTCAACTTCAGAGTGTATGCTGATGGATCAAGCATGATCTGTGGTGTAGGCGCTGGGGTCTTCTCGAGGGACCTTGGAATAAGACTCTCGCTCCGTCTCCCAGATGAATCCAGCGTATTTCAGGCTGAGATACTGGCTATAAGGGAGGCAGCGAGGCTGTTAATTGATAGGGGTGTTCAGGGTAGAGTCGGTATCTTTGTCGATAGCCAGGCGGCACTACTATCTCTCAGGTCGTTCACTACTTCGTCTACTCTGGTAGCCCAATGCAAAGAGCTGCTATCCAGACTGGGGGGTCAGATAGACGCTACCCTCATATGGGTACCCGCACACAGCAATTTCTTTGGAAACGAACAGGCAGATGAGCTAGCTAAGGCTGGATCTGCTAAGGACGTCTCCACTGCCGTATCGGTGGACATGCCGTTTGGCACCCTAAGGAGCACCATTCAGAGCCATTTCCGGCAGAAAGCGGCGGACAGGTGGCGCAAGCTGAACACGTGCAGGGTGGCTAGAAGCATGTGGCCATGTTATAACGACAATAGAACGGCACAATTGATTAACAGGAATCGCAGGGACATCTCAAGGCTCGTAGCGGTTGTGACAGGGCGCTGGGCAATAGGCAGACATGCAGGCAGGTTAGGTCTCAACCATAATGCATTCTGTCGGAGCTGCCGGGATCAGAGCAAGGAAGAGACAGTTTATGACTTCCTTTGCGAATGCCCGGCCTTGCACAACACGAGACACAAATTCTTAGGCAATAGTATTATAGGCGACCCCGCGGAGTTATCAGGTACAGGTCTGGGGGACCTTATTAGATACCTCAATGCGACGGGGTGGATCTAGTAACCATCCGTACCCGAGATCAGGATACGGCTTCCATAGGTAGTCACTGACGAGTGGAGTGGTTTTTCAAAACGGGATCTCAGAGATCCTACTTGAATGCTTGCGTGTAGCGGGCAGTCACGTATACCAACCAACCAACCAGTTCGAACTCACGGGCGATGTGTTAACACCTTTTTGTTTATTTATTTTATATTAAACCCACAAAAAACAAAGAGAATGCAAAGCAACAGACAAATGTACATACATACATTGTTATGTTTGTACATAAGCTACATACGCTGCTGTCTTGCTATCTCATTTTTATATATGTACGTATAACCACGTCACTATTCTCTTTGCTATGCATAAGACAAAACCGAAGATCAACATAAAACACTTTTTTAATATTACTCCAAATTAATACTCCGAATTAAAACACTTAAATCTCCGCTCGCCGATATCGGATCGCCTTAATTTTTGGCCTAAACTCCTCGTCGAAACCCGCACTAGCGTTTTAATCCAAAAATTAATCAAATCGGTTTTGAATTTCCGGAGAAAATCGCGTGGGAAAATTATATGAAAATCGCCCAATAATCACTTTCAATACCGACTGCCAAGCAACGAACAAACAAACTCTTACACTTACACTTGCGTATGTATTGAAACTGATAGTTTACTGCCCTAGAGACGCGCGTATAGATGTTAACACATCAAAAATAATTAACAATTATGTAAAAACTACAACAATAACAAAACAAAGTCATACTTTACCGCTGACCGACCACAGCAAAAGACAAAAATAACTAATCTCGATGATGTCAAAAACGTCTTTGCATTATTTTCATTTTTTTAATTTTATTTTACGGTCACTGCGACTTTCCCAGAAGTGCATAGTGTTGTTTTTGTTTATTACATCCATAACGGCACATGCCATTTTTGCCTGGTGTTGTAAGCAACAAACTATCTTCCAAACGTCGTCTGGATGATCAAAAGACGACTGCAATGTAAATTGTTATTGTGAAATTCAAACCATCTTCCAATTAACGTCTGGAAGTGAGTATGACGTAACGCCTTTGACGATGGACGATGAAAGAAACTTCCAAATGTTGGAAGGGCTCATTCAAACACACACAATAATAAGTAATGATCATGCATCATCATGATACAAAAAAACACCTTTTCTAAAAGATAATAAAATACAAACATTGCATTGTTCTTAATTTTATGGATATGTAATTGTAAATATTTTCTAAAATACTTTCCCAAAAATATAATAACATTACAAAATTGTAAGATAAGAAATAAACCATGTTCAATCTTGTCTAACTAACAAAGAAGTTACCTAAAAATACAAAGATATGTTTTATTACCTAAGAAACAAAGATATGTTTATTCTAATACCTGAATATAAGAAACAAAGACATGTATTTTTTAGTATTTAAGATAGATATTTCAAAATTGTAAGTCAGTTTATTATTAGCATGAGAACTAAGAATAACTCATCCGAGTTAAGAAAATAAATATTTTTTTAATTCAAAAGAAAGTGTAAAACTTTAATTCGCGCGAAATAAAGAAACGTATTCTTTTTAAAATAAAGAAAATAAATCTCTTCACAACGCGATGCGTCTTTATTTATTAAATTTATTTTCTCAAATATTTTGAATTAAAAATACCACGACGTATACTCGTCTACATTGCATATTTTTAACTAACTCGATTTACAAAAAATTTCTGTCTTAAATACTAAGGAAATAACATATGTTTCTTATCATAACTTATTTATTCTATTGTTATAAAAAAACGTATCTTTTTTAAGGTTGTTTGCAATATTATGTTGTTTATGATATTTTACGATTTGTACATTTAGGGTTGTTTATGATATTTTATGATTTGCACCTTCAGGATATTTTATGATCTTTACAATAACTTAAATTATTTAATATATTTAGTTAGGGCTGTTAATGTGTGTTTGTTACTTATCATTTGTCTAGTTACTAATATTACCTTTGTTGGTGAACAACTACATTTATATATTACAATATTTCGTATTACTCATATATTGCCTATATATTATTTCGTATTAAGCCACAGTGCATAGTTATCACCAAAAAAAGAAGAGACAATTTTATATTTCAATAGAGATTAAAATACTTGCATATTAATATTGCACTCCGAATATGTAACGTTATATTTTATTGCTTATTATTAAGCTTATTTGTAATACGTATGTACATACATTTATGGAATTATCATTATCTCCCGTTTTATGGATTATACACATTATTTCTTTTCTTTAACATTTTTTATAAATTCTTTTAAAATTAAATTGAAAGTCAATCGTCATTCGTTACAGATCTGTCTAGATGAATTAACATGCATTAAATAAAGAAATTGATATTACTGAAAAAAAAATCGTTTTTAATTGAAATAGACAAAAAGGGAAAAAAGGGTGTTTAGCAGACAAACACACACTAGTTTCCACAAAATACTCATCTTAAACAATGGTGCCGAAACCCGGGAATCATTTCCATGATTCATTGAATATTGGTGGCGTTGTAGAGTTACGAACGTACTTTTTGCTTAGTACCTTTACTTACTGGACTTGTACTGTCCCAACTATCTAACCTGTGGCGGATTTCAACTGGCTAACTTGTAAAGACTTCTCCTCGAAGTGGGCTAAGTATTTCAATCTTAATAATTAACTGAAACAATTGGTTTGATATTTACCTGCATTACTATTGCTTATATCTTGTGATTAAAACGAATAGATTAATTCTAACCAAACAAACTTTTGTGCCATTATATTGAAGTTGAAAATAATGGTAGATATTTCTCATGTCATCGAAGGACAACGCATGTTTTTAACAATTTTGGAAAAGACAAAGCAAACTTTCACATCCAAAACAAACATAACACGTGGCTACGCCGAAAGTGTATTAGAAGAAGTCGAAGCATCCTTTAAATTATTTAAAGATGTTCATAGTCAACTAGTAGAAACGGTACACGAAAATTCTATTCATGTTTCCAAAGTACCTTACTTTTCGGAAGATTTTTATTATGAGTTTCAGGATTTGTTTTTGTCATTAAAAGGAAAATTAATTGATGCGCTAGATGAACAATCTAATTCTCGGTCGCCTGGTTGTCATTCAAGTACGTTTGCAACAATACCGCACAATAGAAATGAAACAATGGTCGCTGAGGCTCGTCTACCAAAAATAAACATACCAGTGTTCTCAGGAGATTACTTATCGTGGACTTCATATAAAGATATGTTTACTTCCTTGGTTCATAATAATCAAGCAATAAGCAATGTACAGAAGTACTACTTCTTAAAAGGTTCATGTTCCGGTACTCCACTAGACATTGTAAACGAATACCCAGCTTCAGATGCCAGTTACGGTCTAGCTTGGCAAGCTTTAAAGAACCACTTCCATAACAAGAGAAAAATCGTTGACACTATTCTGAACAAGTTGTTTTCCATATCACCCTCTAACGGTTCTGCTCAGAGCATTCAAACTATTTTAGATAGTACATGCAATTGTCTTGCGTTATTACGCACTCTTGATATAAGTTCCGATGGATGGGACGCAATTCTTATTTACATGACGGTTAGTAAACTAGACAATCAGACTCGTAAGGAATGGGAACAGTCGTTAAAGGCATCTACGGAAATTCCTCCAATTAATACACTTTTTGAGCTCCTAGAAACGGCGTTTAGAACATTAGACACTATCTCGGAGCCTCAACATTCACAGCAAAGCTTTAATAAATCATCTCGAGCTTCATATTCCTATAGAAACAAGAATAAATGCCTCGGGCAATATCTGCGACATCTTTACCCAATTTAAATAATTATACACTAGCCGATCCATATATCACCGAACGTGGGCAAATCGATATTTTGTTGGGCGGAGATGTCTATGCAGATATTGTTTTACCACATCAAAGAAAATTAAACGGCGGCTTATTATTGCAGCTTATACATTTTGGTTGGGTAGTATCTGGGCCGACAGCTCCAATCTCGCACCATCACAATAACATAAATGTAAACATTTGCTCATTAGAACTGCAATTACGTGCATTTTGGGAGCAGAAAGAAATATTAGAAAAACGACAGTTGACGGATGAAGAAGAACTCTGCGAAAAATATTTCCATGAAACTACAACACGTGACAGTGATGGTCGTTATACAGTATCTTTGCCTTTCAAAACTTCCTTAAAAGGTCTTCCGTTACCCCTATTTCGACATACTGATTACAGTGCTCTTTCAAGACTGAAAAGTGTTGAAGCAAAGTGTAAAAATAACCATACATTTGGCGATTTATATTCTAATTTTATGAAAGAGTACGAAAGTCTTGGGCATATGTCCAAAATGGGGAAATATCCAACTGATTTAACCAAAAATGGTTATTTTTTACCACATCATGGTGTTTTAAGAGACAGTAGCTCTACCACTAAGTTAAGAGTCGTTTTTGATGGTAGTTCTAAGACAACATATCAAACATCTCTAAATGATGAGATTGCTGCAGGTCCACCCTTGCAAAATGATTTTCCGACAATTGTAACACGATGGAGGCGATTCCGTATTGGGTTTACGGCGGACTTAGAGAAAATGTTTCGACAAATAAATGAAGTTAAAGAACACCGGAAATACCAGCAAATACTATGGCGAAATCCTGATTTAGATAATATTTTCATATATAATCTCACTACTGTCACTTACGGCACTAAACCAGCTCCATTTCTTTCGAAATGGAACAACTGTCTGCAGATGAAAAGGATGCATTTCCATTGGCCTGTAAGGTACTCAACAGTGATACCTATATTGATGACGTCATTTCTGGCGCAGATGACTTTAAGCAAGCGTTAAAACTTCATTCCGACCTTTGTGAACTACAGAAACGAGGAAAATTTAATTTACGCAAATGGACTTCAAACTCAGAAGAGCTGTTGGCATGTAT
This sequence comes from Linnaemya tessellans, assembly GCA_951800035.1. NCBI lineage: Eukaryota > Metazoa > Arthropoda > Insecta > Diptera > Tachinidae > Linnaemya > Linnaemya tessellans. Next base: position 71,964,788 of record OX637532.1, read on the forward strand.
TGTACCTGAACTTAGACAAGATTCAAATATTTATGAAATAAATGATGACCATTACGTAAAAGAACTTGGCCTTGAATGGAACACTTGTTCGGACTATTTATCTTTTAAAATTAATTTTAAAAATAATGACGATAAAGTTACAAAACTAAGCTTACTGTCAGATGCAGCAAAACTGTATGATCCGCTTGGATGGTTGTCGCCCACAACAGTGGTTGCAAAAATCGAGTTCCAAAACTTATGGCTACTTGCTCTACAGTGGAATGATTTTCTACCAAATGCTTGGAATCACCGATGGCTAAACTACAGAAATAATTTAAGGAAGCTTAGGTGCATTAAAATACCTAGATGGATAGGCCTATCAAAGAATAAAAAAGTCGAACTTCACGGATTCTCCGATTCTTCCAAACTAGCATTTGCAGCTGTGGTTTACTCCAAAATTATCCTAGATGATGGTTGTGTGAAAATAAGCTTACTGCAGGCAAAAACTAAAGTTGGTCCACTTAAACGTCTTACCATACCCAGAATGGAACTATGTGGAGCTACGTTACTAGTTAATCTCGTTAGTAAAATAACCTCAACGCTAGATTGCGAAGTAGACGACATACATTATTGGACTGATAGCGCAACTGTTTTATCCTGGATAAGAGGACAATCATCCAGATGGCCAGTTTACGTCGGAAACAGAGTAGCAGAAATATAACGGAAATCAAATAACAATCAGTGGAGATATGTTTCAACTACAGATAATCCAGCTGATTGCGCATCTCAAGGAGTTTCAGCAGAAGAACTCTCAAGTCATGAGCTTTGGTGGAACGGACCTAAATGGCTTAGAGAATTTAAGGAAAAGTGGCCCAGACAGCCACTTATTTTGAAACCGCAGAAGAAGCAACTTTAAGCGCTAACTTGACCGAATGTGAAGTCACTGAATATCCTGAAATTCTCAAGCGTTTTTCATCTCTTACAAAACTAGTTCGAGTAGTTGCATATATAATCCGTTTTAAAAATATAATAGTATGATGGCAGGTTTTCTTACCAACAGCGAGCTGAAATATGCTCTCTTAAAAATTATTAATATATCTCAGCGAACCGATTTTCCAAATGAAATTGTTAAGAAAAAATGTAAGAATTACATAAATAAATCAATACATAGATTATGCCCTTTTATTGACAGCTCCGAAATTCTCAGAGCTGGAGGACGAATTCAGATTTGTGTTACCAATCGAAGCATCAAATTTTACTTTTAAAGGGAAATCCTGTATCTTATTTAATTTTTTTAGATGCTCATATCAAAACCTTACATGGTGGCTTAATACAGATGCAGTCGTATGTTGCGAGAAAATATTGGATTCTGTCGGCAAGATATCTTGCAAGAAGAGTTTTACGCCAAAGTATGGTTTGCTTCAGGTACAATGCAACGGCTGGACAACAAGTCATGGGAAGTCTCCCCAGCGTTCGTCTTAAGCCTGTCCGTCCATTCAAGCATAGTGGGGTTGACTATGCTGGACATATAACTATAAAGCAGTCAAAAGCTAGGAACTCCATTACAACTAAAGGCTACATATGCTTATTTATTTGTATGGTAACTAAAACCTTACATTTGGAAGCAGTATCAAGTTTGTCTAGGGATTCATTTTTAGCAGCATTCAGACGTTTCGTGGCTCGGCGTGGCAGCTGCACAGATATATACTCTGACTGTGGCGCGAACTTCGTAGTAGCAAACAGGGAGCTCGAAACTCTTCACCTTAAAAACAAAGCTCTGCTTTCAGACGATCTTGGAGGAATCCTTGCCTTCGATGGAGTTACTTGGCACTTCATACCACAAGCTTCGCCAAATTTTGGAGGGCTTTGGGAGGCAGGAGTCAAGTCTACGAAGTACCATATACGCAGAGTAATGCAAAATCGCATTCTGACGTTTAAGGAGCTCAACACGCTCTTGACACAAATTGAAAGTTGCCTGAACTCTAGACCACTATGTCCTTTAAGCTCTGAGCCATCTGATTATAATGCGCTAACTCCAGCACGCTTTTTGATTGGAGAGCCATCGGTATGTATATCTGAGGAAGATATTCATCAAAATAATATCGACCGTTTGTCAAGATGGAAAGCTGTTTAGAGGTTGAAACAAAATTTTTGGTCTCGTTGGCTTTGCCGTATGCAATCAAGACCTAAGTGGCTAAAAACTACGAGAAATGCTGAAATCGGTGATTTAGTCATTATACTTGATGAGCGTCTTCCACCAATACAATGACCACTAGCGCGTATTCAATCAGTCCATCCTGCCAAGGATGGTTGCGTTAGAGTAGTTACACTTCTCTCAAATGGAAAACTATTTAAACGACCTATTTCCAAGCTAGCATTTTTGCCAAGTAGATGTCCTCTACAAGATAAGTCTGATTTAGCTGATGCTTCCATAGATACGTAATCTAAGCACTGCTGTTCTCAGTGGAGGGGAATGTTGGTGAAGAACTACATTTATATATTACAATATTTCGTATTACTCATATATTGCCTATATATTTTTTCGTATTAAGCCACAGTGCATAGTTATCACCAAAAAAAGAAGAGACAATTTTATATTTCAACAGAGATTAAAATACTTGCATATTAATATTGCACTCCGAATATGTAACGTTATATTTTATTGCTTATTGTTAAGTTTATTTGTAATACGTATGTACATACTTTTATGGAATTATCATTATCACCCGTTTTATGGGTTATACACATTGTTTCTTTTCTTTAACATTTTTTATAAATTCTTTTGAAATTAAATTGAAAGTCAATCGTCATTCGTTACAGATCTGTCTAGATGCATTAACATGCATTAAATAAAGAAATTGATATTACTGAAAAAAATAGCTTTTAATTGAAATAGACAAAAAGTGGAAAAAGGGTGTTTAGCAGAGAAACACACACTAGTTTCCACAAAATACTCATCTTAAACAACCTTCTTATCATTATGAAATTTACTTCTTATCTTAAAAGAATAATAGTGTAATTATGAAGAAATAACATACGAGTGTTGTATTGATAAAGAAACATATTTATGCATGATCGTTGCTAACTGAATACATGTGTTTATTGATAAACAAACATGTATATGCACGAGCGTCGCTAACTCGCGCTAAAATTTTGCCTTATGTGGTACTCACTCATGAGTAAATACGAACTTTAATTTTAGGAAATATCGAAAAAACTGAAAATTTTTTTCCAAAAGTGTTTTTTTTAGAATACATTTTAACGGTTTGAATCAATAGTATCTACGGTATACGGTATAAACGAATGAATAACGTCAAAGTAATTGAAATCGATTTCTTGTCTTTTAATAAACTTTGTGACGACCAAAGTCGACCCGCTCGTTTTGGTCCACAACGCTGGAGTACCTTTTAAGTTGTTATGTAATGAATTGCCTTGTTATTTTATTAGATTAAGAAGAATTGTTATTTTGTATTATTATCATCATTATTATAAGTATTATCGTTTACATTGTTAGTACTGAGTTATTACCGAATTGCCTTAGAATATAGATTGTTATTATCACTAGCATCAGTATTATTTTTAGTTCGGCCGTCACTTGAATTCAGTCGGTACCTTATTTGGTTTTATCCCTGTTGTCACCCAACACTGATACCTACTATTATGTAGGGTCGCTATTAAGAAAACAAACACAACACACATCGAATATGCATACTCGTGTACGTGTGATTGTGTATTATTTTGCATGGCAAACAAAGGTATAAACGGCGAGTCATTGCAAAGATAATTTCAGTTTGCGTGCAGCGCTCGTTCTGGTAAGAACAAATATTAGAACCAGGTTGCTATTCTAATATAACTCGTACCAAACCGTAGCGTGGAAAGATATTGGAATCCAGGTTGCTGATTCAATATCTCTCCTAGGCAGAGAACTCCGTCTGTAGGCACTAGGTTAGTTAGTGTAGAAAGAGTTTGTGTACAGCGCTCGTTCTGGTAAGAACAAATATTAGAACCAGGTTGCTATTCTAATATCACTCATACCAAACCGTAGCGTGGAAGGATATTGGAATCCAGGTTGCTGATTCATATCTCTCCTAGGTCGTGAACTCCGTCTGTAGGCCTTTGGTTAGGAATAGCTAGGGTGGACAGAGGATACCATTGGAACCCAGGTTGCTGATCCAAGGTGACTCTGACCAATAGGAGCAAGATAGCCCACGGTTACTATCATACCGGCACTAGCCAAAAGTCTACAACATTCAGTAGCACAGGGAACAAAACCACTAGCTATAGGCTTAAGTAATTAGTATAAGGGTTGTGAAAATCCATTTTTAATAAAGAACTAAAACAAAATCTTTGACTTTGTGTTGTTCATCAATTTATGTGACCCGACACTGGACTCCGCTGAGCTTACCCCAGCCACCAGCCAGAGAGTGTCGTTACATTGGCGCCCGAGCAGGGACACTTTTCCACAAATGGATCAAATATTGTATTACAGGATGTTAATTTCCCAACAGGCTATAGGTTCAAATCTGCGAAACTGCAAATTATTTTTTATTTATTTTTATTTTTAATAAATGAACGTGATTGCATTCTATTTATTATTTTTTTTGAGAGTGGAATATTAAGAATATTTTTCATAGTCATTAAACCAGCAGAACGGATCAGTACTGATTTCGAGGCCGCTACGCCATCTCATCAGCGTTCTTTGTTCAATTTTTCCACTTTTGCAAGTGGTGCTAGTTAGTAGGAATATCAACTATGTAACCAATATTTTAACGAAAATTGAATATGAGAAGTTATCACATTCATATTATTAAGTTATTACATTTTTGGTTAGTACGAAATTCCCCAACCCTGACAATTAATATTCCCAATATTCCATGTATTTCTTTCGCTTTTTCCAGAGCCATCGGCTGCTGATAACTAAAGCTTCTTTGTTATTTATGTTCAAGTAATTGAATTTAGTTTTCAATTTGCAATGAACATGTAAACAAACTTCCAAAAAAATTAATAAATAGAATGCAATCACGTTCATTTATTAAAAATAAAAATAAATAAAAAATAATTTGCAGTTTCGAAGATTTGAACCTATAGCCTGTTGGGAAATTAACATCCTGTAATACAATTTACATAAACAAAAGGTTCACTATTAAAATAGAAATTCATACATTAATTTAAAACGTTGCGAGGGCACGCGCACTTGTTTACATGTTCATTGTAAAATGAAAACTAAATTCAATTACTTGAACATAAATAACAAAGAAGCTTTAGTTATCAGCAGCCGATGGCTCTGGAAAAAGCGAAAGAAATACATGGAATATTGGGAATATTAATTGTCAGGGTTGGGGAATTTCGTACTAACCAAAAATGTAATAACTTAATAACATGAATGTGATAACTTCTCATATTCAATTTTCGTTAAAACATTGGTTAAATAGTTGATATTCCTACTAACTAGCACCACTTGCAAAAGTGGAAAAATTGAACAAAGAACGCTGATGAGATGGCGTAGCGGCCTCGAAATCAGTACTGATCCGTTCTGCTGGTTTAATGACTATGAAAAATATTCTTAATATTCCACTCTCAAAAAAATTAATAAATAGAATGCAATCACGTTCATTTATTAAAAATAAAAATAAATAAAAAATAATTTACAGTTTCGCAGATTTGAACCTATAGCCTGTTGGGAAATTAACATCCTGTAATACAATTTACATAAACAAAAGGTTCACTATTAAAATAGAAATTCATACATTAATTTAAAACGTTGCGAGGGCACGCGAATTATGTTTTATAACTTTATTTGATGAATTGAATCTTAAGATTAAAAATTATTTTAACTTAAAACTAACTTAAGCTAAGCAACGTAGGTAATTTTATGCTTACGTTGCTGTCTATCAAAATGTGAGAAAATAAAAATAATAAATGAAATTTAACTTAAGGTAAGCAACGTAAGTATGTTATGCTTACGTTGCTGTCTAGCAAAATGTGGGAATAAAACCTTAAGGTTTCCCTACACTTTGTCAGCCATTATAATTAGTTTGGGGATCGGGACGTAACTCCTCCACCCCTTGTCTGAAACACTCCTGAGTTTCACTTATTTAAAGTTCTATTACACTATTTATGCATTTAGTAATCATTGTTGTCATCAATAGTTAAATCGCAAAAAATTTATTTATCTTGGGTTTTATACCTTCTTATAATCTCATTTACATTATCGTTCATTATAATATTTTCTTTAGTTTGCTTTTCTTCAATATTTATTTTAATTTTATTTCTTCTTATAGAACAATACAATATAATGATCGCTGCAGTGAAAAGAATTATCAATGTTACATTTACGCCATAAGATACATTCTTATGGAATTTTAGTTCTTCTATTGCCTTAATATTATTTGTATGTTCTAAAATAATATCATCAAACTCAGGATTTGGATTAGTTATGTTAACAATCTGCGTTGGTGGAAAAAAATATTTCTCATGAATTATGTACTTATTGTTTTCAAAAGTCTGATCATTAATTGCAATACTGCAGTTATTAACATATATTAAATAATTTCCAGATAAACTTAAATTTCTATTGTCACAAGTTTGCTTGAGTTTTATTTTTCTAGCGTTTTTTAATAAAATAGTTTCTTCATCTATTTCTATTGTATCGGTTCTATTATTGAATATATATTTACAATTATTTTTAATTGAACAATGATTACTTTTTTTGAGGTGTTTAAGTATTATATTTTTTTTATATTGTAAAATAACATTATTTATTTCTATGATTTTTTCGTTACGTTCGTCAATTTCCATACAATGACTATTTGGTACTGCAGTGAGTAATCTTAATTGTGTGGTTATAAATTGATTAGGGATTTGTATAGCTATTATTAAGGAATTTTCCCTATAACTCATCACTCCGATTTTTAGAAGTTTTAATTTGTAAAAGTCAATATTGAATTTTTCGATCTCTGCTTTTGTAAATACACTAGGATGAATGAAATTATTTCTTGCAGATGCAATATTGTCCTGTATTTTTTCTACTTTGTCTTCTAAAGCATTTAATTTGGACAATTGGTCGAGATATAGATATCGCTTTACAATCTCATTATTACTCCTCCTGACCTGTTCTAGGGCAGATTTGATATCAGATCTATCTTTTTCTATCGCATTTTTCAAAATAGTAAGTGATTTATTAAATGTGTCATTTATGATAATCTGTTTGTTTACTGTATTTATAATGTTTCTATTATTTTCTTCAGTTACAGAAATATGCTCCATTATTTCCTTCCTGTCGTCATCGTCCATTGTTCCGTACAACCATCTTTGTGCGGTACCTACAAAATTCACTAAACCTCTCTTTCCCCTTTGTTGTCTCGGTTTTATTGTCAGAATTTTTTCATGTATGTTATGTACTTTTTGTAAGAGGATTTGCCTATTGCTTAAGTCTATTGTGTTAATATTTTCCTCCAATATGTTCAGTGTTTCCAATATTTCGCCAACATCAATGATGTAAATTACTGTACTAGTAGTATTAGTTATTTCTACATCGCCAATCTTTATGTCGATAAACCCATTGTTATCTGGCAGTTGGTTAATTTGCAGTAGTCCTACGGTGTTACTGACCATTAGGAAGAGTACCATGATTGTTGCCAAAGTCTGAAAATTTAAAAGGTCGCTTAATGTTTGATTCATGAACATTTTCCAAAGGTTTCTCAATAAACTTCGGCTGTTCCTTATGTCTCAAGCTTTTATAGTTTTTTATAAAGCCTTTCTTTCTATATTCCACATAATTTTCTCGGGACTCATTTCTCTTTTCAATCGTTTTTGATATTGCACTATGCAATATTTTGCACGTCTAAAGGACTGCATTTTATCGTGCTATGATAATTATTATTATAGAATTTTATTGCCTTAATTATTTGGGTGTTTATTGGAAGTTTTTCCTCTAGGTTAAAAGCTCTGATTTTTTCTGTTATCGTATTATTAAATCTCTCAATATCCGAATTACCGGTATGGCTATTCGGTTTTGTAAAATGATAATGAATTCCTTCTTGATCAAGGTAATTCTTTACATTTGCGTTATTAAATTCGTTATCAAGTACAAATTTGGTAACATTGCCCTTAATAACCAAAAATGCCCTAATTTTTGCAACCAGAGTTTGACTATTTCTATCGTGTAAGTGAAATGATATTACATGTTTCGAAAATTTGTCAATAAATATTATGAAGGAATGCTTACTGTTCACATACGTATCCACGTGAATTATTTCATTGGTAGTTGAAGGGGTTTCAGTCATTTTGAATTTATTTTTAATTGGGTTTCTGTCGTATTTAGATGCTGAGCAAATTTCGCAGTTATTAATTACTTTTTGGATGAATTCCTTCAAATTAGGTTTGTATATTTTATGTTTAATTTTTTCATAGGTTGGGATTATGCCTGCATGGCCTGTTTCAAATTTATGAAATAGTGCAATTTGTTTTTTCAGTTCGTTCTCTTCGACAATATCTTCAGCGAACTTAGAACACTTAACAAATTTAATTTTTGTGTTTCCGGGAAATTCGGAGATAATAATTCTTTGCAATGTATTATACTCATGTCCATTCAGTTCGGAAAATATTGCTACTTTTCCTTTTGAAATTTCTCTTTTGAGAATATTTACAACATTTCCATTCGCACAATCATCTCTATCAATAAATATCCGCTTCTTTCCGAAAATTTCCACCATAGGAATATTTTTCTTCTCTAGTAAAATAATTTGTGTTCCGAAACGGTTTACTACGGTATCTAAAATTGATATATGGTCATTGTTTTCCTCTTCCTGCGAATGAACGGTTTGAATCCGCAAAGAATCTTCATCCCCCTTTTTAAATGATTCGTCAGTACCATTCTCCATTAAATGATTAATTTCATTCATGTCGGAGTTAATACGACTTAAAAAATCGGCAACTTTATTCAGTTCACCTTTTATATAATTCACCCGCATATTATATTCTCCCAATTGAACCAACCATCTTTGGAGACGTGGACTGATATCCTTACCCGTATATTTTACTTGTAACCACTTCAACGGTTCGTGGTCGCACTCTAGATCGAACTCTCTTCCATAGATATATGGTCGAAAGTATTTCACACCCCTAACTATCGCCAACAATTCTTTCTCAATTGTTGAGTAGTTTGTTTCGATTTTATTCAGAGTACGAGAAGCATATGCAACTGGGTGACCTTCTTGTGAAAGAACGGCGCCAATGGCAAAATTGCTTGCATCAGTGGTTATCTTGAACCTTTTGGAGAATATTGGATATCTAAGGATTGGTGCATTGGTGACAATTTCCTTCAATTTTTCGAAAGCCAAAATGTAATTAGGATCATAACTATTAATTTTTTCGTTTTTTCTGAGTGTCTTTGTTAAAGGGTTTGCAATTTTCGCATAATCCTTGGTAAACTTCCTATAGAAACCCGTCATTCCCAGAAATGACTTGATCTGTTTGGTTGTTTGCGGCAGTTTCAGATTTTGTATTACTTTAATTTTTGTGGGGTCCGGTTTAATGCCCTTATGAGTCAGTAGGTGTCACAAAAACTGTGTTTCTTTTTTCAGAAAGTCGCACTTATCTATTTGGATTTTTAATTGGGCTTTTCTTATAGTGTTAAAAATTGATCTCAGAGAATTTATATGTTCCTCCAGAGATGTGCTAAACACTAAAATGTCATCCATGTATACAACACAGGTTTTATTGATTTGGTCACGGAGAATATAATTCATCAGCCTTTGGAAGGTTGACGGCGCATTTTTCAAGCCAAAAGGCATACGAACGAACTCGTAATGTCCGAAAGGTGTTGAAAATGCTGTTTTCTGACGATCTTCTTCCTTTACCAAAATTTGGTGGAAACCCTTGGCAAGGTCCAATGTAGTAAAATATTGGGCCTTTCCCAACTTGTCTAGAATACCGTTAAGATTTTGTATAGGAAACCTATCATCGACTGTGTTCTCATTGAGTTTCCTATAATCGATAACAATTCTCCATTTTTTTATCCCAGAATTATCCTGTTTTTTAGGCACAATCCATAAGGGACTGTTATAGGGGGAATTACTTTCCCTGATAATATTTTGTCGAAGCATATCTTTGATTTGTCTCTGAATTTCATTTTCGTGAACCTGTGGGTATCGATAAACCTTCGAATATAATGGTTTATCCGTCGTAGTGACTATCTCATGGCAGATTTCGGTTGTTGCGGATAAAGTGTCGCCTTCTACAAAAAACAAGTCCTTAAATTTATACAGCAAATTCTTAATTGAATCCTGTTCCTTTTGACTTAAGTCATTTATTCGGAATTTGCTTTGTATGTCTTCACCCTCCGAGTACTGAAGACTTGTTACCATCTCGAATGCTAATGGATAATCATTCTCTTCAAAAAATATTTTATTTCCTAGTATTTCCAAATAATTTTGATCAAGGTTTATTTGAGCCTTGAAAGGGACCAAAAAATTCTGACCTATTATAGCATCATAATTTCCATTTTTGAAGTCGACTACTTTCCATGAAAGAGTACCTCTAACCGGAAACTGGGAAGGTATTGGGGTAACAACGCTATAATTTACTTGGTTGAAGCCGTTAAGAGTTTTAATATAAATAGGTTTTTTCAAATTTTGTTTCGTATAAAGAGAAAATGTGTTTGGTTTCACTACGCTTGTACTTGCCCCGGTATCTATTAGGCATTTAAAACTCTGTTTCCCTATAGACAAAACGATTACGGGTAGTTTGAATTTTGAGGCGGTTCTAAAAAATTTGTGTCTTCATCGGGAACTATTTCAGCTTCCTGTAAGGTATCAATTTACATATATTTAGAATTATGAGACCTTTCTGAATTTATATTAGTATCAATACTCATATGCGACAAACGTGTTTGGGATGAACTGGGTTTTTCATTGTAACTACAAGAATTTTGAGGTTGATAATTTCCATTTTCCTTTTTGTTGAATTTTTGTGGTTGACAAGAGTTAAAATTACGATTGTCATAATTGTTATATTTATGATTGTGTTGGACCTGATTACTGCCGTAACATTTTTTCCTATCATTTTGGTTAACACTTTGAGATTTTCTTTGATTTACAAAATTATTATAATTGTTTTGATTAAGTTTAAAATTTTTATTAACTTTATGTCTACTATCAATAGCCCTATTGTCGTCAAGTAATCCTAGTTTTGTGTATTTGATGATAATATCGTTTAATGTTAAATTTTCGTCCAAATGAACTCTGAGTGGTCCATCGATTTTTTCAATTAGGATATTGACTAAATCCCTATCTACATTTTCAGATTGATACAACAGAGGTTTACTATCGTCGAATTCATAGATTTCACTTATCATATATTTAGCCTTCTCAAAATAATTAAACAATTGCCTTAAACTACTTACTTTAATATATCGACAGTTATTAAACACTTCTGCATACGATGTTTTTGGTCTGGCTTGGATCCTTAATTTCGCTTTCAACTGTTCCCAGGAAATGTCTCCTACTTCTCTTATATATGTTCCGAATTCAGCCGTAATTTTTTCGTTGATAATTATTTGAAATCCAAATCGTATTAGTTCTTGATTATTTCCACAAAGTCTTATTATCATTTCCACGGATTTGATGAAACTGTTAATGCAACGGTTGTTATCCAGCGTTCTAATTTGCCGAAATTGTTGAATAATGTCCTTTGGTGTCATGAAGAGGCAATTTTGTGGTGTAAATTGTTGATATTGTTGTTGTTGTACTTGTGGTTGCGCTTGTTGTAGTACTTGTTGTTGCGCTTGTAGTTCTTGTTGTTGTTGGGCTTGCTGTAGCTGCTGTTGTTGTTGGTATATTTTAGCTTCTTGTTGCTTTAGAACCATTTCAAGTTCTGCTATTCTTTGCAAATTTTCATCCATGTTTATCGGACGGTTTTCGTCAAATTTGTTCATTTTAATTTTATTTATTAGCACAAAAAAAATTTCAAATTTTATTCACTTCTTTTCTTTTTGTTCCGTTTAGAATCAAAAAGTTTACAACATACACATTATATTAATATAAATAAATTAATGTATCAAATGCGGTTAATCGCTTTTTTTTTGTTGTTCTTTTTATTTATTCTTTTGAATAAATTTCCGTGCCGACTGCGCCAATTATGTTTTATAACTTTATTTGATGAATTGAATCTTAAGATTAAAAATTATTTTAACTTAAAACTAACTTAAGCTAAGCAACGTAGGTAATTTTATGCTTACGTTGCTGTCTATCAAAATGTGAGAAAATAAAAATAATAAATGAAATTTAACTTAAGGTAAGCAACGTAAGTATTTTATGCTTACGTTGCTGTCTAGCAAAATGTGGGAATAAAACCTTAAGGTTTCCCTACACTTTGTCAGCCATTATAATTAGTTTGGGCATCGGGACGTAACTCGCGCACTTGTTTACATGTTCGTTGTAAATTGAAAACTAAATTCAATTACTTGAACATAAATAACAAAGAAGCTTTAGTTATCAGCAGCCGATGGCTCTGGAAAAAGCGAAAGAAATACATGGAATATTGGGAATATTAATTGTCAGGGTTGGGGAATTTCGTACTAACCAAAAATATAATAACTTAATAATATGAATGTGATAACTTCTCATATTCAATTTTCGTTAAAATATTGGTTAAATAGTTGATATTCCTACTAACTAGCACCACTTGCAAAAGTAGAAAAATTGAACAAGGAACGCTGATGGAGTACTGATCCGTTCTCAAAAAAAATTAATAAATAGAATGCAATCACGTTCATTTATTAAAAATAAAAATAAATAAAAAATAATTTGCAGTTTCGCAGATTTGAACCTATAGCCTGTTGGGAAATTAACATCCTGTAATACAATTTACATAAACAAAAGGTTCACTATTAAAATAGAAATTCATACATTAATTTAAAACGTTGCGAGGGCACGCGCACTTGTTTACATGTTCATTGTAAATTGAAAACTAAATTCAATTACTTGAACATAAATAACAAAGAAGCTTTAGTTATCAGCAGCCGATGGCTCTGGAAAAAGCGAAAAAAATACATGGAATATTGGGAATATTAATTGTCAGGGTTGGGGAATTTCGTACTAACCAAAAATGTAATAACTTAATAATATGAATGTGATAACTTCTCATATTCAATTTTCGTTAAAATATTGGTTAAATAGTTGATATTCCTACTAACTAGCACCACTTGCAAAAGTGGAAAAATTGAACAAAGAACGCTGATGAGATGGCGTAGCGGCCTCGAAATCAGTACTGAACCGTTCTGCTGGTTTAATGACTATGAAAAATATTCTTAATATTCCACTCTCAAAAAAATTAATAAATAGAATGCAATCACGTTCATTTATCAAAAATAAATAAAAAATAATTTGCAAATTCGCAGATTTGAACCTATAGCCTGTTGGGAAATTAACATCCTGTAATACAATTTACATAAACAAAAGGTTCACTATTAAAATAGAAATTCATACATTAATTTAAAACGTTGCGAGGGCACGCGCACTTGTTTACATGTTCATTGTAAATTGAAAACTAAATTCAATTACTTGAATATAAATAACAAAGAAGCTTTAGTTATCAGCAGCCGATGGCTCTGGAAAAAGCGAAAGAAATACATGGAATATTGGGAATATTAATTGTCAGGGTTGGGGAATTTCGTACTAACCAAAAATGTAATAACTTAATAATATGAATGTGATAACTTCTCATATTCAATTTTCGTTAAAATATTGGTTAAATAGTTGATATTCCTACTAACTAGCACCACTTGCAAAAGTGGAAAAATTGAACAAAGAACGCTGATGAGATGGCGTAGCGGCCTCGATATCAGTACTGATCCGTTCTGCTGGTTTAATGACTATGAAAAATATTCTTAATATTCCACTCTCAAAAAAATTAATAAATAGAATGCAATCACGTTCATTTATTAAAAATAAAAATAAATAAAAAATAATTTGCAGTTTCGCAGATTTGAACTTATAGCCTGTTGGGAAATTAACATCCTGTAATACAATTTACATAAACAAAAGGTTCACTATTAAAATAGAAATTCATACATTAATTTAAAACGTTGCGAGGGCACGCGCACTTGTTTACATGTTCATTGTAAATTGAAAACTAAATTCAATTACTTGAACATAAATAACAAAGAAGCTTTAGTTATCAGCAGCCGATGGCTCTGGAAAAAGCGAAAGAAATACATGGAATATTGGGAATATTAATTGTCAGGGTTGGGGAATTTCGTACTAACCAAAAATGTAATAACTTAATAATATGAATGTGATAACTTCTCATATTCAATTTTCGTTAAAATATTGGTTAAATAGTTGATATTCCTACTAACTAGCACCACTTGCAAAAGTGGAAAAATTGAACAAAGAACGCTGATGAGATGGCGTAGCGGCCTCGAAATCAGTACTGATCCGTTCTGCTGGTTTAATGACTATGAAAAATATTCTTAATATTCCACTCTCAAAAAAATTAATAAATAGAATGCAATCACGTTCATTTATTAAAAATAAAAATAAATAAAAAATAATTTGCAGTTTCGCAGATTTGAACCTATAGCCTGTTGGGAAATTAACATCCTGTAAAACAATTTACATAAACAAAAGGTTCACTATTAATATAGAAATTCATACATTAAGATCAAATATTGTTTTCCTTAGAAAGGAAAAATTTGAAATAATAATCAAGAAGATAAAAAAATAGTTATAAAAATCTACATTATTTAATTAAGAAAATTTGTTCTAAATATAATTACGCGCAAACATTGACACCATGCTGAAGACTACTTGGGTCTACTCCCTGAAGAAGGAGGAGCTAATGGGTTATCTAGCTCAATGCGAACAGAACACCGTAAGCACAGTAGAAGAACTTCGCAAACGATTAGCGAAATATCTAACCCTAGACCACGGGGACGAAAAAGCTAAAAAACTCCTCGAATGGCAGGCCAGACACGAAGCCACGTTGAGCATTCGGCCGCCCCTGCCAGACATCGAAGATGATAAAATACCCGCCACATCCATAACCACAGAAGTCCGAGCGCCTAAAAACTCTTCTCCGGTTCTGCCAGCCGCCGAAACACGCCTCTCCGACATAGAGCTCGTACGAAAGTGGGGCCGTCATCAAGGTCGAAAACCACAGGCTCACCGCCGTTGTCGATACGGGAGCTACACGCAGCTTCATAGCACCAAGTCTGGTAACAACACTGTTCGCCCAACCGAAGTATTTGGCGGTAGAAATTGATGTCCTGTTGGCCGACGGGTCCAAAACCAGCATCTCTGAAGCAGTAAGATGTCATGTAACCTTGGGTAACCGCACCGCCAAGCATGACTTTCTCCTAATGGATGCTGCCACGGAACCCTTGATACTTGGGGTAGATTTCCTGAAAGCGTTCAACACCACCGTTACCTGTGCCGGAGTGATAGCAGAAGCCAGATTCAACGTAGCCGATGCAGAGAAGATGGTAAGTCCGATTATAGCCAGGTCAGCACGCCGGCGCAAGGCTGTCCGACGCAGTGCTATGACGCTTAGCCCCCAGCCGCGTGAGGCTGTCCTACGCACTGCTATGATACTTAGCCCCCAAGAAAGAATTGAAAGATTTCGTGCTATGGAACTCCAGCAGAATAAATTCAACATCCTCTATCGCAAGGGGAAGCAGCACGTCGTAGCCGATGCACTGTCGCGGCAGCCTCTGGAAGAAGTCAACATGGCTCAAACAACCCCATCCCAGATCACCTGTAAGTGGCTCAAAGGCAAAATGGCGGCAGTCCGACAACGGCCAGAAGAGTTCACTGACTACTCCATCGTCAATTCACAGCTATACCGGCATACCCGTAGAGAAGTGAACAACGACGACGCAACTCCCTGGAAGCTGTGTGTGGCAAGTCACCTAAGACCGAAAGTGCTAGAAGAGGGTCACGACCAACTTGCTGCAGGACACTTGGGAGTCAGGAAGACGCTGCATAAAATCGCCAGCCGCTACTACTGGCCAGGAATGGCCCGAGATGTCTGTAGGTACGTGCGACGCTGCGAGGTGTGCCAGCGATACAAAGTCTCACAACAAAAACCGGCAGGACAAATGTTGACCCAAATTCCAGAAGAGCCATGGTCATTCTTGTGTGCAGACTTCATCGGCCCATTGCCCAGAACGAAACACGGTAACACGATGATATTAGTGTTGTTTGACAAGTTTTCCAAGTGGTGCGAACTCGTCCCCATGAGGAAGGCCACAGCCGAAGGAGTAGTCAAGGCATTGCGAGAAAGAATCGTAGCTAGATTCGGAGTACCAAAGGTTTTCCATAGCAACAATGGCACTCAATTTACTGCATGGCTGGTACAGAAATATCTGGCGGATGCTGGAGTAAGCCAACAATTCACGGCACCGTATACCCCGCAAGAGAATCCGACGGAACGCGCTAATCGGACGATAAAAATAATCATCGCCCAGTATACGAAACAAAGACATAACGACTGGGACGATCTGCTTCCAGAAATAATGCTAGCGGTCAACAGCAGTGTCTGTGAGACCACAGGTTATAGTCCAGCCTTCCTAACCCAAGGCCGGGAACCAAGGCTGCCAAAAGCCTTATACGATCAAGTAACTATCGGGACGGGGTCACGAAACACGAGTCCGGAGGAACGAGCCAGCGAGTTACAAGAAATTTTCACCATCGTACGAAGGAATATGGCAATAGCATCGCAGAAGCAAAGTCACCAGTACAACTTACGCCGGCGACAATGGCAACCGCAAATTGGGGACCTTGTCCTTGTACGGCAACACCCTCTTTCAAAAGCGATAACCAACTTCGCAGCAAAGTTGGCACCAAAATTTGGTGGCCCGTACACCGTTACAGGTTTTGTGTCCCCTGTCATAGTTAGACTGAGTAGGGTAGAGAGTGGCGAAACCCGCACGGCGCACCTTGGCGAATTAAAACCTTTTGTAGAATAATAGCCTACTAACATCAATAAATTGCCATACCCCGCCTATTAATTAAACATTTTGTTTTGCTCCCAGTCATCGTAGGTTGGTTATCGCGAACGAAAAGAAACCAAAAACACCACCAGCAGTGTTTCAGCAATCAACATACCAAAACGGGATATTGTGGCTCAACACCCCACATCAAGCCCCCCCGGACGAAGGAGAGTATTGTGACGACCAAAGTCGACCCGCTCGTTTTGGTCCACAACGCTGGAGTACCTTTTAAGTTGTTATGTAATGAATTGCCTTGTTATTTTATTAGATTAAGAAGAATTGTTATTTTGTATTATTATCATCATTATTATAAGTATTATCGTTTACATTGTTAGTACTGAGTTATTACCGAATTGCCTTAGAATATAGATTGTTATTAGCACTAGCATCAGTATTATTTTTAGTTCGGCCGTCACTTGAATTCAGTCGGTACCTTATTTGGTTTTATCCCTGTTGTCACCCAACACTGATACCTACTATCATGTAGGGTCGCTATTAAGAAAACAAACACAACACACATCGAATATGCATACTCGTGTACGTGTGATTGTGTATTATTTTGCATGGCAAACAAAGGTATAAACGGCGAGTCATTGCAAAGATAATTTCAGTTTGCGTGCAGCGCTCGTTCTGGTAAGAACAAATATTAGAACCAGGTTGCTATTCTAATATAACTCGTACCAAACCGTAGCGTGGAAAGATATTGGAATCCAGGTTGCTTATTCAATATCTCTCCTAGGCAGAGAACTCCGTCTGTAGGCACTAGGTTAGTTAGTGTAGAAAGAGTTTGTGTACAGCGCTCGTTCTGGTAAGAACAAATATTAGAACCAGGTTGCTATTCTAATATCACTCATACCAAACCGTAGCGTGGAAGGATATTGGAATCCAGGTTGCTGATTCATATCTCTCCTAGGTCGTGAACTCCGTCTGTAGGCCTTTGGTAAGGAATAGCTAGGGTGGACAGAGGATACCATTGGAACCCAGGTTGCTGATCCAAGGTGACTCTGACCAATAGGAGCAAGATAGCCCACGGTTACTATCATACCGGCACTAGCCAAAAGTCTACAACATTCAGTAGCACAGGGAACAAAACTAAGTTACTAAGCTTAAGTAATTAGTATAAGGGTTGTGAAAATCCATTTTTAATAAAGAACTAAAACAAAATCTTTGACTTTGTGTTGTTCATCAATTTATGTGACCCGACACTGGATTCCGCTGAGCTTACCCCAGCCACCAGCCAGAGAGTGTCGTTACAACTTAAAAGATCAAACATAACAGTTTTAAACAATTAAAACATAGTCGCTTTTTTTCTAATTTTAATACATTTCGGGGCGTCTAATTTCTTAAGCGTCGGACATTAAGGCTTGTGAACAAGCAGTGCAAACTTTTTCCGTCATACTGGCGAGTCGATTTATGAGAAGTTTTTTTAACCCTAGAATGGTAAGAACAATGTTGATTTCTTACGATATTTCCTTATTGGTTACTCCTACTTAAGCGTGCTCTCGTGTCAAAGCAGATTAGTGTTGTACGAGCTTGTACAAACACGCGTTTTGTTTTGCTCCTCTGCGTTGTTGAATAATAGAAACTTGAGTCGCCTGTCAGGCGAAGTTTACCAATAAAGGTAATTTTTTGGGCATACTAGTTTTTGCGTTCTGATTATTTTATTGCTAAAAATTAGAGTGTGCATGTAATTTTTATAGCTTTTTATGATGACTGTCTCTGAAGCGCAGATACTAAATTGGATGGACGAGATATCGGATAGTGAAAGTGAACTTAACGATGATTTTGAAGTTGATTATGATTCAGATGATAGTCAGGCCGACCCCACTTACTTCACCGATTTAAACGATGAAATGCAGTATTTTGACGTATCTGATCAAAGTCGTGTACAAACCACATCGGCTCATGTCCAGAGAGATATAGGAACTTCGCAAATTGAAGTACACCAGACTTGTGAGAAATTTCACATTACACCAATGGAATCGGTTATGAAAGGTAAGAACAAATATATTTGGTCCACCACACCGTCTTCGTCAAAGAGAGTATCGAACAGAACTCCTTCAAGAAACATAGTCCATATTATGCCCAGGATCAAAAGGAGAAGGCAAGGGCATTATAGATCCCTTGAAGATTTTCTAACTGTTTCTTACTTCAGAATTATTGGATGAAATACTTTTGCGCACTAACGAATTTATTGATCAAGCAGCTACAAAGTATAAAGTTCAAAATACCACCATATCACATGTCACAATGAAAGAATTTCGTGCTCTTCTTGGCATACTTATCTTGAGCGGTGCATTAGAAAATAATCATCTGTCAACTGAAGAAATTTTTGATCCTACGATTTGTGGATCCCAAAATTTAGCTGCAATGACCTGCAACCGATTTAAGTTCCTTATCAAGTGTTTACATTTCGATGATCGTAACTCTCGCGATGATAGAAGAAAAACCGACAAGTTTGCACCTATTCGGTATATTTGGGAAGCTTTTATGAAGCTGTGTAGATATCTGTATAAACTAGGTGCGTACGTGACAAGAAACGAGTAACTTTTGGCATTCAGGAGACGTTACCCATTCCGTATGTATATTCCTAATAAACCGGCGAAGTATGTAATAAAGATTGTTGTGTTGTGCGATGTAAGATCAAAATATATGATTGATGCCTCACCGTATTTGGGCAAAAATACCATTGGGCTCTCACGTCCAGTTGACACATACCTTTTTGGATTCCACGAAAATCTCACTCTTGTTAGCTAAAATCCGAAGCTTCAAAAAATGGTACTTTTGCTCTCTACAATGCACGACAAGCCTTCCTTTGACGCAATTTCAGGTAAGCCAGTTATAATACAAACTTATAATGAAACAAAAAGGTGCCGTGGATACTTTTGATCAGAAGTACGTTCATTCAAGCTGTTGACAAAGCGTTTGCTGTTTTGCATATTTTGTGGAATGTTGAATATGTCTTTACTCAACAGCTATGTAATTTATGTGTCCAACTGTGAAGTTTTGCAAACAAAGGCGATGTCGAGAAGAAAACTCCTAAAGAAAATAGGCAAGGTCCTATGTACCGTCTGGTGCGCTACCCGTTTAGAAGAAAGGTCGCGTATGCAGAAAAGATTCGTGAAGCAATACAAGACAGCATTGCTCATAACACTGACGAAAATGGAAACGAGCCAGACATAAAAAAGGATAAAAGATCAAAATGTGATTTCTGTCCACCGAAATCATGAGTGTATATTTCTGTGCAAAGCGCAAGAAAACATACTGCTTAGAGCACAGATCACCAAACTGTGGACAATGTGAAGCAAAAAAAAAATAGTTTGAAAAACTACAAAATTTATTTGAATGTGCAGAGGTACTTTTAGGTTAAAAGCTTTATATAATTTTTTAAAATGTTAGTTAGATCTAAGGACAATAAGAAAAACTGTTTTTTTAATCTCGAATGGACTTTTTAACTAAATTTTTTTTTCTACCATGTTTTCATAATAGTGACTAAAATATGTGATGGAAAAATAAGACTTGTTTATATTTGTTACTTAATAATGAATAAATATGTTTTGTTTTTGTTTATTAAATTTTTGCTGTTTTTGAAGTCATATAGGAGCTGTTTTAAAAATGTCGCCTTACAGGCGAAGTTTACCATGAAGTAGGTATAAAATGTGTTTGCCGTTCTAGGGTTAAGGGAGCTAACGATTTGATCCACAGCGTCATATCGTAGGTTTACAAAATGTATAAAATTGTCCAATATTGGAAAAGATACATGCCACAATGTTCCGCCCAGGCTTTTCAGGTATGACCATAAAATTTGTTTATGTATATTAAATTGAATTAAAATTTTACAGTGTAACTGTTCAAAATTTGTTTTAAATTCAGAAAGACATAAATATTCCAAGGCACAAAGGAAAGTCAACATCAGTTTTTAGTTATTCAACTTACACAGCAGAGCAGAAGAGCTGTTTTCGAAAGCCTCAACGCCTTCATCATCAGTGCTCATGTGTATTGTGTTTGTCACCACTTATTAGGTGGCTTAGTTGAATATGATAACAGTTCTTTAAACAAATTTTATTAGGAAATTGCATACGAGGACGGTGGTATATGTTTCAACAAAGGTTTAATTTTTCTGCATTTCAGTCTTGTGAACGCAGTTCTCTTACCACTTCATGTGCTACATTAGAAATATTATGTTGCCCTAGAGTGGTATCCGATTTTGGAATACATTGTAATATTTA
Organism: Linnaemya tessellans; assembly: GCA_951800035.1. Lineage (NCBI taxonomy): Eukaryota > Metazoa > Arthropoda > Insecta > Diptera > Tachinidae > Linnaemya > Linnaemya tessellans. The sequence continues at coordinate 71,985,989 of OX637532.1, forward strand.
CTCTTTACTGCCTACCCGGGGTTTGCCAGCACAGTAAATGCAACTGGCAGAAATTTATAATTTATTTATTAAATACAGACCAATTTATATGCCTATTTATTCTACTAAGTAAATGAATGCTTTAAAAATAAAATATGTAAATTTTAAGGCAAAACACTAATTAACTTTTATTTTCCAAATCAGTCCCTTTTGAACAGAATCAACGGGATCCTTAACAGTAAACCAAAACATGTATTGCCAATACAATTCGAATTGGAATACTTTCATATAGTAACATAAACATAAATGCAAGATAATAGTATAATTAAAATCTATATATATATATATATATATATATATATATATATATATATATATAAAAAGTTACATTGTGTTAGTAATTGATGTTCTCTGGTATGCGTGAACCGATGTTGTTTCCACAAAGTTCATATGAAAGGTGATGTCAATATGACGTTTATGTATAAACGGTCTCTGTATGTGTATTGGTTCATGAGTTATAGCCATTTTAGTGACCACTGCATTCATTTCGAAATAATTGAAAATATTTGAGTTAATATTTAGAAAAACTAATATACAATTCGTTTTTAAATTCATTACAATTCAATTTTAGTCAAACCATTAATTTAATTTATGTACTTATTTTATGCGCTCAACCGATCGCAATGAAATTTGGTGCACTTAGTCTGTGCAAATCCGGGAAGGTACTACTTTTTTTAAAACTAGGACCGTATATATATATATATATATATATATATATATATATATATATATATATATATATTACATATATATTTTATAAGGAACAAAATTAAAGTTTATGTTTAATATTAAAAAAAAGTAGTTAGGGATTGGGGTTTTGCGGTCGTTAAATATTTGATTTTAATTACATACCTAAATTTTAAAAATTTAGACGTTAATTGCCAAAATTTTAAAAATTTGCATGTAAATTTGCAAAATTTTGATTTTAATTGTTTTTTTTTTTTTTGTAATTTGATACTTTAATGTTTGTGTGTGTGAATTTTTCCCCACGGTTTAATAAGGGGGTTCACATTGTTGTTTTTTCTTTATAATGTTGGGGTAGGCGTGGGAATTCGTGTCGGTCCATATGAGACCTTGGGAATTTGTGTCTGTCCATATGTGACCTTGGCAATACATGTCCGTCGGTATGTGAGCGTGCGAATTTGTGTCTGTCCATATATGAGCGTAGGAATTCTGTCTGTCCTTGTGTGCTATGACCTAATAGAAAATACAAAATTTTTAGTATCTGTCACAACATTGTTTTAGGAAGTACAATATTTCAAAAGTGTTGTATAAATGGATGTCCCTAATGTTTGTGGTTCGTTTCTTCTTGCTGGAGTGAGATTTCTTCTTTTATTTTTTGCTTGTTTTTAATTTTGGTGTGTGTTTACTTAAGATATTTTGTCCAGCAATTCAGTTATTTATTTTTTGTGTGCAATGCTTGAGTGTGGGGGAATAAGTTTATTATTCTGATCTTGAAGACATTGTGAAAAAAAATTTACTATTGCATAAATATTGAATCTGGTATATTGTTTATTTTATACATGAAGATCATCGATGGATTTTATTTGGGGATCTGGATGGTGGTGCGATTTCTGTATTTTGTAGAATGTGAATATTTATGATATGTTTAAGTGTGTGTGTGTTTTTGTGTTCTGAGTGGCGATTGGAATGGCTGCCTGTCAGACAGGCTGTGTTTGTGACGATTGGTGAGTCTATATGACAGTCCGCTTTTTTCCTTTTCTGAATTTGTTTTAATTTTTATTAATAAGTAATATGTATCAAATTATGTATAAATTTTTATTTATATCTTAATATAAATTTGCCTCTACTATGTCCGCTGCCTCTACCAACAATTGATCGTCTCCAAGAGGCATGTATAAGCTTGTCCCTGTAATCTGTATATATCACATTCCGTTCAAAACTTTGTAACGTATCTGCATGCACAAGCATGTCTCTGTACTCTGTACATATCAGTTATCAAAATGGTTGTTTACAGAAATATTGTCCACGTAACAGTTTCTTTTGCTACAAAATTTTGGAACGTCTCTACATGCATAAGCATGCCTACGTAGTCTGTGCATATCACTTATCAAAATGTTTGTTTACATAAATGTTGCCTACGTAGCAGTTTCATTCCATTAAACATTTTGTATTGTAGAGGCATGCATAAGTTCCATCTCATATACTCGCTGTACTTCTAAAACTACTTTATTAAAAATTATGTACCACAAGTAAGCCACATTTTTACCACAAAAATACTAAGCATATCTGTGTATATAATTCAGAAAACTTCGAGTCAGTACAGTATTGTATTTAAAAGTATTTTCAAATCCTTAATAAACAAGTTCCAGTAACCTGAAGTGTCTATTTAAAAAAAAAAAAATATTTGTGTTATTATTAATACATTAAACAAAAAAACAAACAAAACAAAATATGAGTCCTTCTTCTTTGTATCAATGTGCTATTTGTGATAAGGTATACAAATACCAAAAATCATATCTGAATCACATCAAAAATCATGCAGCACATGGAAAACCACACACATCCTTAAGGCAGTGGTGTTCAGCTCATAGAACAATTGTTTAAAAAATTTACACACATTTGTTATGCTCTTATAAAAATTTTCATTCAGTCGTCGTTGAACAAGCGATGAGAACACATGCGGATGGTCATTGTCATTTTATTTCAGAAATTTATTAAGCATTGTTGTTGCTTATTGTTGGACGAAGCATACCAAACCCAAGCGCTTCCATTACAATTGAACACGAAAATGAAAGTCGAAGTTGAATAAAAGCATACACGTTCACAAAATGAAATGTGAAAAGTATTTTATGATAAATGATGCTTTTCATTCAATGTTTGTTCCAAGCAGCGAAATAAAAGTTTTTCTTTGAATTTAAAAAATATTTTACTAATTCGCAATTGTCATGCAATGTCATGGAATGTTTAATTTAAAATTTTCAAAGCGATTTCAAAAATTATAATGAGGAATGACACAAGTTTTAATCTTACGTAAAAAACTGGTTTAAATAGATTTATTTTCGTTTTTTCTCAATAGAACTGTTCTGTTTTTTGATATTGATAACTGCTATTTACGGTCCCCGATATTTTTTTCTTAAAATTACATTTACTTAATAAGTTGTTTATATATGGTAAAAACTCTGTATTTTTTTCTTATTTTAAGCGGTTGACATTATGTTTGCTGGGCAAATTCTCTCACCAATACATTTTCACTTCTATTTTTGAACAGCACTGCCTTAAGGAATGAACAGGCAAGCACTTTCCAACATCAATATCCTATCGTTTCTTATTATCCGACCCCAATGACAAGGAATGAGCAGCTGATGGAGTTCGGAGCTGCACAGAATTATCAAGAATATGCTATGCCTAGCTATGCTAGGTTACTAATTGACAGGGGTGTTCAGGGTAGGGTCGGTAGCTTCGTCGACAGCCAGGCAGCACTCCTGTGTAGTGTATTTTAAAAATATAGTTTAATGTTTAAAAAAATAGGATAAGTATTTCTTAGCACTTCTGCCGCTTTGGTCCAGCGTTCGCACGCCGTTTTATTACGAGAATCAATAAAGCACTTGTTTGCTTTGTGTTAAGATTAATTCTGATTTTATTAAACTTATTTCTGCGCTTATATACTAAACTTATGTCTATTCAGCATAATTGAATCAATATCAATTCTTGTATTGATTTTTCGTAATGGAATGAAATTTGCCAAAAAAAAAATAAATAAATGTGGCAACTAAGTATTTTTACGACTTTGTATACGTCAATGAACTTCATGGTGTTGGAAGAACTTTTTGAAACCAAATTGCAACTAAGCATTTTTGTGTTCATGATCAAGTTGTATTTAAAATGTGCCAAGTTCATTGACGTAGTTATGTTGTAATTTAATATGAACAATATTATTATGAATTGTGTTTTTGTATTGTGTTAAAAGGGTGGTGCATAAGTATGTGTACACTACACCCTTACCCTTTCAGATTTGGGTTTTATTAAAAATAGACATTTTTATTTGTTAAATTTATAGATAAAACTTGTTTAGTAATTTTTACATTATATTTTAATAAATTTTGTGTTGGCTTAAATGTAAGTATAAAGTAAGAGATTAAGGTCTTAATATTAATTTTCTTTTATTCTTATGTGGTTAGTGGATATATATTTTTTTAATAAATTTTTATGTATTCATTTTTCTTTATTATTTTCAATTTCTATTAGTACATTTACCTCTTTTATATCTGATATCTTGTATGGACCTTTGTAAGGTGGTTCATTTTTTCTCCTATTTACTACCTTAACTAATACTAAATCTCCTATTTTAATGTCTATGCTATTCTGCTTATTAACTGACTTTAATTTTCTTTTCGTTTTAACTTCTAAAATTATATCTCTTGCTCTTTTTAGTTAGTAATTAAGTATAGCTTTCAATTCATTTGTATAATTATCAAGATTGTAAAGTTTTTCATGCTTTCTGAATTCATCATTTGTTAGTCGAGGTAGTTTTCCAAATACCAATTCAAATGGTGAGTAGTCTGTGTCACTATTAGGTGTTGTGTTAAAGGCAAACGTAAAGTATGGTATCCATTCGTGCCAATTTGTATCTTCCACAAAATTTATAAAGTACTCGTTTAGAACTTTATGGTTTCGTTCTACGGTACCTAGAGTCTCGTGGTGGTACGGGGTTGGGAAATGTTGGTTTATTTTTAATAAATCACAAATCTCTTTCATTAATTCATTTGTAAATTCTCTACCTTTATCAGTTTTTAAAATGTTAAATAGTCCATACTTTAGAACTACTTGTTCTACTAAAGCTTTAGCTACTGACTTTGCATCTTTTGTTACTATAGGGTACGCTATTACATATTTTGTTAATTCGCATTGCATTGTAAGTATATATCTATAATTGTCCACAGATAAAAATAAAATTCGTATTTGACTACAAAAATCGCGGATCCAACGAAATAATTCTTTAATTTTCAACCTATGAAGGTTTTTGTCATATTGATAAAGTAAATAATCGCAGTTTAGCAATTATGTTTCCAACCACAGAAATATCATATTGACTAAGAACTTTGTTGAGTTATGTTGGAATTTTTAACAAAAAATTTTGTCAGAATTATAATAATATTTTGACAAAAAAATGTTGTCAAATCAAACATTTTTTTGTTGATTTATATGCCTATTCTGACTAAATATTTTGTCAAATCAACAATTTTTTTGTTGATTTATATGCCTATTCTGACTAAATATTTTGTCAAATCAACAATTTTTTTGTTGATTTATATGTCTATTCTGACTAAATATTTTGTCAAATCAACAATTTTTTTGTTGATATATATGCCTATTCTGACTAAATATTTTGTCAAATCAACAATTTTTTTGTTGATTTATATGCCTATTCTGACTAAATATTTGGTCAAATCAACAATTTTGTTAATTTTTGTAATAATTTGGCTAAAATTACATGTAATAAAAAGAAAAATTTTTATATATAAGGTAGTCAATTTATTTTATATTTAAAATCTCATTAACTATACTACATACTTTTGAATATTTTTTTTCACTTTCAATTTCATAAAAATAGTTTTGTAAAAAATTATAAAACATATCCGACTCGCTTGGAAACTTCAAATTAAAGACAAAAAATATTTTGAAAAGAGTATCCACTGCGGTTAAAATATGTACCATAGGATACTTAATATCATCGAAATAAATGTTGATTTCTTTAATGCTATCCAAACCACCAAGAATTAATAGCATGGGCTGAATATTACTTTTTTGAAATTTTAAAAGTTTTAGCTTCTTGTCTAACTCTTCTTTCGTCTCGGCCATTATTACAAAGGAACACTGCGAATCCAAAACCGTAAACTTTTTCCTACACTTGGCACCGGTATTATCTGTTACAACTTTCAGTTGAGGAGCGAAAAGATGGTGTGTCATATATAAAATAGTAAATATCTTGAATTCTGAAATAAAATAAGTCGTAATTATGAACTAAAAAGACGGAATAGGTGTATGTAAATAATTACCTTCATCAAATGATTTCAAATCGTGCAACAATTTCGAAACTGCGGCACTAGATACTTTAGTTTGGATCACATATAACAATTTAAGCTCCGCAAAAGACCACTTGGTTTTCATTTCACTGGCTTTCGGATATTTTAGACTGAAGTCTATATTAATCTGAAAAGCAACCCATAAGTTGCACACGGTTGAGCAAACTCTGGCCACAACTCTAGCACTTCCAATGTGGAGTTTGAGTCTTTGATTTGTTTAAACCTATACTGTGAACATTTTCTCCAATAAAGATCCATCTCTTCCTTGCTGCAATTACCACTGCGAAGTATTTCTACTGCCAAGTTACAATCTTTTTCTGGAGCTGAAGAATTACAAAAGCATATTATTACTATTCTAGCTCATTCTGAAATGGATAGCTTAAAACCTTTTGCATCTATATATAGTACTTGGAGATGGTGTCAATTAATAAACTGCGGTGCTGTTCATGGAGAACTTTATTTTTTTCGTAGTATTTCAAAATTTGTTTCCCATTTTCCGTACTTTGTAGTATATTTAAGACAGACACAATTTGTTTTTCTAGACAAGAAGCCAAGTTTTTCATATTCGAGTTCGCTTCGGCCACTGGAATTTTCCATTTTTCAAATTGGAACTCAAATGTTGCCATGTCACCAATTGGAAGACCATAAAACAGCATATCAATGTGCTTTGGCTTTAAAATTTTTAATACGTCATATGATGGTCTGTAGCAATTTATAAACTTAAATGCTTGAAAAAATGTGTATTCGACCAAGTCTTACCAACAAAATGAGCATGCAAATGCTCCAATTTCCACTCAGTTAAGAGGAGATATAGCTCGTTCTCAATATTTAAGGATTCCTCGGACCCTGAATTCTCCTTAAATGTAATAAATAATAAAACTGAAAAGTAAATTTTGAGTATTGATAAAGCCCGGAAGGGTTGTTTTTATATGCAGAGTATAAGGTTTTATGTTAAGTGTCATAATATGCCTGGTTGTTGTTTACTGTTTTATAACAGATATCATTTTAATTTAGTAAACGCTTTTGTAGAACTCTTTCAGTTTTATGAATATTCGTCCAAAAGAAGTAATAATTTTGTCCACGGGTGGACCAATTATTTGCTTAAATGGAATCATTTCGAAAGAAGGCAATACAGAGGATATTTCGAAAGCGGCAAAGTGGCGGTCATATTGACTTTTTACTTTTTTACAACACATAACTATATCTTCATTTCGTATTTTAATTATATAGACTATACTTAAAATATCATATTCACCATTAAAAGTACCAATAAAAGATTTAGGGCCATTATTACAACTTAAAGTTAGTTGAAAGTAGGATTTTTTCGGACGTATAAAAACTTTATCATTTGCAAAATTTTACTTTAACATAAAGTGAACGATAAATTACAGGTAAGTTTATCCTACCTGGTAAGTTAAATCAAATTTGCAATAATGGAAAGCTTTTAATACCTCTGATAAAATCTTACTTTTAACTAACTTTAAGTTGTAATAATGGCCCTTATTGTCATATTTATAGCCTGATATAAATGCTTCCAAAAAAACCATTATGTCATTACAACATAATATGCGTGATAAATCGATTATTATTGTAGTATCTTTAATCATTTTATTGAAATGATTATGCTCATCATCTCTTTTATTTAGTATAAAATTTGCAAATTTGATTTGATGTTTAATAGAAAATGACTTCATTATATTTCTCCGTGAAGTTATTATATGGGAATATATTTTAAAATCCCTATGTTTAGCCTCGTACTTGAAATTCCATAAATTTCTCAGAGGTCCTGATTTTTGCATTATCATTGGATAATGAACTAAATTGTGAAATTTTGGAATTAAATTGACTTTGAATAAGGTTTGGTATGTTCGGTTTATGGATTCAATTTTTGTTTTAACCGATGAAATGAGCGAGTCAGATACTTCGTAACATAATATATCGTCAAGTAATTCAAAAAAGGTTAATAAAAACTGCCATACTTCATCGTTGTGAGATATGTATTCTCCAAACAAAATTGTAAAATAATAGCAAAATGACATCATTTGTCTAGCAGACATCTTAAGCGTACAATTATCTATTTCTTTAGCGCTAATATTAAACTTTTCAGTTCCTTTATCACTTTTGAAGTACGAAAAATTTTTGATTCTGTTATTTATGTCATCTACAGAGAGATATTTCATTTTTTTTTATAAAGTATGATAGGGAGTTGCATAAAATTTTGTGACTAATCCCTTCATATATATCGTGCATAACGTCTAAAGCATAGTTTTCCGTCACGTGAAATGAAGGTATTTTATTATAACTAGATTTACTATTTATTCCGAATTGTGTAGAAATTCCACTTTCAATAGCATTCCTGTAATTTATTCTATTTCTTAACATGTTTTCATTCTCAATCACGCTTTTTTGGGCATCTTTTTTTTCATTATGCAAAATCTGCAAAAATTATTTGCCGAAAATGATTTAGCAAACCCTAGAGTTCAGTTGAGGCCTAGGTTATCACCTAACATAAGTCCCATTATAAAATATATATTTTTAGATCCAGTTTTGGTATTCATTTTAATACCAGAAATTTCCAAGTCATTGATTGATTCAATTAATGCATCGTAACATATATCTGCATATTTCTTCACGTCTGCTGAAAGCATAGAGCATGCCAGAAAAACGCCACTAAGTTTAGAATTATGTGGCATACATGGAAAGCTGTAGTAAAAATTGCATACAGATTGTTTATTTGATTTCGATCCTAATGGATTACTAATACTGAAATCGTCATTATATAAAAAAAAGGGATGAAAATCCGACCAGGGTAGAGTAATTTTTTTTGCTTCCACAAGTCTGATTGTATAAAGTTAGTTTTTCTCATGCTCTTCTCTGTTTCTTCCATATGGGAAAGAACTGTGTCGATAAAATCCTCTTTTGAAAATATGTGCTCGAACTGGAATCGTAAGGGCATTAAAGTTCCTTTAGAATTAGTGGCATTATCAATTGGAAATGTATCAAAATTTTTTATAAGTCTATTTTCGGTCAAGTATTTTTCTAATAAATAATCTGTACGCACATTTTTAAACAAACTTTTTATATCGGCAACCATTTTTGTTGTAGTAACTTTTTCAAAACTTTTATATTTAACACACATTTCAATAAAATTGCAAATTGGATTTATTATATTTTCTTCGATTGAGTTTTGCAACGTATTTATATCTGAACGACTGTAGTTATTATTGCAATGTAATTGTATTACAAATTTGCTAGCAGAATTGACAACAGTTTCTACACATTCTTCATAAGAAAACGAAGTCGATTCTATATTGTTATAAAAAGAACAACTAGCGTTATCAGAATTGTTTCCTTGGTATTCATATCTTTGTGCGTCCTCTAATGTGGGAGTGTTATTTAATTCGAGAATGTTATTTAGCGCGGGAATGTCATTTAGTTTTGTAATTTTTTGGAAATGATTCAAAACATGTCTTTTAAAAGTAGCTAATAACGAAAACTTTTGATGGCAAGCTCCAAAGTAACATACGTAATATTTTTTTTTTTTAAGAGTAGGACTAGCACTCAGGGGATGACCCCTATATATGCAATGCATTGCGCCGGAACTGAAATCGAGGGGATAGTATTGAGGGTACAGATTAGGAAAGATGAGAAGATAGACAGTGGTTTTTGTAGCTATTTCAACCTTTTTACTTCGCCGGCTAATTTTTGCTACAGGGCCGACGAAGGTGGGTGCTGTTACTCTGCTTTTAGTACATGATAGTGTCAGTCGCTGCCAATTATGTTCAGTGACCAGTGACTATGCCTTCATCATTGAAACAGGCTGGCAGCAACTAACACAACCACGCACTAATGCTGATCAGAAGAATTCAACACAATAATTCATGACTCAGCGCGGGCTCGAACTCACGACCCTCCGCTTCATAGTCTCGTGTTCTACTACTTCAGTTAACAGCACCCACAAAAAAATTATCTCCAATGGGTAAAACATGATTTTTTAAATGGGAAAAATAAATTTTCGCAGAATCAAACGACTTATCACAAAATGAACACTTAATGTAACTCACCATGTTTCAATTATTTAAAATTTATTAAATTATTATAAAACTTTTCAGTACACTTGAAAGTTAATTTATATATTTATTACTTAATAGGCTCAAAAATAGGTCTGTCCACTATGAAATATGAAATCACATTAAATTAAGCAAAAAGAACAATTTGAAGCGGTAAATAAAACAAGAATTCATATACATACTTACATATGTATGTGTTTGAGATGACTGGAGATGAACGCGTGAGTAAAATTTAGCTTACGATCGCGGAACTTTAATTGTTTTCGCAAATCAGGATCACTTACTATCACGATTAGCGAACTCTAATCACTATTGACAGCAATAATTTTTAATATCGCGCACGCTATTTAGCATAAAATAATACATTTTTACTCATCCATTCTCAATATACATTTATTTGTTAACACAATTTTTCACCTTTATAAGTATAATGGAAAAGTGCAATATTGAATAAGAATGTGCTTACTTTGTTGAAGGTTGATTATGTTTCATCCACTTGTTTCAGATCGCTGGTTTATACCTAGTTCATTAGTGAAAATAAATAATAAGTTCAACGTCGAGTATTTAAAAATTCTATTAAATTGAGTAGAACCGCTGACACCAATTTTTAATCACTATACACGCGTGGCATAAAAAGTTCATTTTATTACACATTGTTTTCTAAATACCATCACAGGGCCCTTAACATAAAGAAGAATAACGGTAACGAATATGGCATAGTAACAACAAAATAATTGTACATGTTGCGACATACAACTTTTAACAATTTTGTTTGTCAAAACAAAGCAAGAACTGACAAAATTATTTGTTGATTAATACTTTTTCGTGTGACAAAATGATAGCGTTGAATCAACAATTTTTTTGTCAAAAATAAATCTAAAACTGATTAAAGGTTTGTCAAACATATTTGTTGGTTGCACTTTTTCAAAATGCGGGTTTTAACTAATTTCTTTATCACTTCAACAATTTTTTAGTCAAATATGTTTATTATTATTCGATAAAAAAAATTGTTAGTAATTTAAGGTCTTCAGTTTTTTCTGTGTCCGATGGTCGCAGAGGACCTACTGTGTCGAAACTCTGTGTAGGTGTGTCTGTAATAGTAAAAGGTTCTTTTGTATGTTTATATTGTTTATTTTTCTGACATGAATCGCAAGTTTTTATGTAATTTTTTACCGTTCTGTTCATATTTTTCCATATGTATCTTTGTTTGGAAATAGTTTTTCTAATTCCGAAATGTCCACCATATGGTTTATTGTGGAATTCTTCAATCAATCTATACTGTTTTACATTCTCATTTATTCTCTTTGGCATTTTATAAATTATTATTTCAATTTCGTTATTCTGCAGATTATTATATTCTTTTTTCAATTTCTCGGCCGTTATATATTTAAATATTTCATCATTATTATATAGTACGTACTTTTTAATTTTTAAATTCTTTAATTTTAATAAAAGTTTCTCCATAAATGTTTCGGAAAACTGGATTTTCGCTTTTATTACATATTATGTATACTTGTAATATTTTTATTCAATGCATTGATTTCTTTATCTTTCATATCTTTTAATTCGTGCTGCAGCTTTTTATCATATATAAATTTTATTCTTTGAAGCTTCTTAATATTATTAATTGACGTGCATTCCCATATACGGAAGTGATCAGTCTCTTGTGGAGATATGCCGTTCTTTTCTTTATTTTTCTCTAATATTTTGTTCTTATTTTGGTTAACCATTCCGCGCGTTATTGCCAATGTTTTCTTTTCTTTTTCATCAATATAGATTGGAATCATGTCTTTTAATATTTGCGAATTTATTTCAATTCTTGATAATGCATCTGCGTTTGTATTATTTGAACCTTTTTATACCCTCCAAAAAAGAATTTGGAGGGTATATTCACTTTGTCATTCCGTTTGTAACGCATCGAAATATCCATCTCAGACCCCATAAAGTATATATATTCTTGATCAGTGATGAAATCTAAGACGAACTGAGCATGTCCGTCCGTCCGTCCGTCTGTGGAAATCACGATTCAGTCCAAACGAAAAGAGCTAGACTCTTGAAATTTGGCATAAATATATTTTAAAACTTAGAGCAGGTTAAGTTCGAAGATGGGCTAAATCGGGCAAGAGGGAAAAAAGTTCCCCTAAGAAGAACTAAACCAACCCAGAAAAAACAACATAATTTTTAAAGTTTTTTGGTTATTTTGTTAAGCAAATGATATATTTTTATGTCAAATACGGTCCACCGCCTTAAACTTGGAGCCATTAAATAAAATAAAAATATTTTTTGACCCCTCCCACTTTAGTGGGCGTTATTATAGGCAAAAATAGCATAAAAATTTAACAAATTGTTTTACTTAAGCCTACATTCCTTAAAAATAACACTTTTCAGCTTTAATGACGAAGCTGAGACGAAACCTGGTACTACTCTGCCCTACCCCCTCCTTCCCCTTCGCCCCCTAAATGACCCTACCAAAAAAAAATTTTTTTTTTAAATGTTATATATAATCATCCCAAGCATATATCTTTAGAGTTTTATGACTGCCGATTTCTGCCCTACCTACCCCCCCCCCTCTTTCTTTGCCCCCTAATTGACCCTACCAAAAAAAAAAATTTTTTTTTTTAATTTTATATATAATCATCCCAAGCATATATCTTTAGAGTTTTATGACTGCCGATTTCTGCCCTACCTACCCCCCCCCCCCTCTTCCTTTGCCCCCTAAATAACTCTACCAAAAAAAATTTTTTTTTTAAATTTTGTATATAATCATCCCAAGCATTTATCTTTAGAGTTTTATGACTGCCGATTTCTGCCCTACCCCCCCTCTTCCTTTGCCCCCAAAATGACCCTACCAAAAAAAAAAGTTTTATTAAATTTTGTATATAATCATCCCAAGCATTTATCTTTAGAGTTTTATGACTGCCTGTTGCTGCCCTACCCCCTCCTCCCCTTTGCCCGCTAAATGACCCTATTAAAAATAAATATAAATTTTTTTTTATTTTGTGTATAATCATCCCAAGCATTTATTTTTACAGTTTTATGTGTATCTGTTTCTGCCCTACCCCCTCTCCCCCTTTGCCCTCTAAATGACCCTATCAAAAAAAAGAAATTTTAATTTTGTATATAATTATCCCAAGCATTTATTTTTAGAGTTTTATGACAAAGGTGAAATGTTTCCCCCACAGCCCTTGCCAGAGCGACCCCGCCAAAATACAGTTTTTATAGCCTCCAAAGAGAATTGTGATGAAGTCTAAGACGGTCTAGCAATGCCCATACGTTCGTCTGTGGAAAACATGATATTGTATATTTTTGAACCCCGCCCCCTTTAGTGGGCGTTGACGTACGATATTATATAAAGGAACTCTGTCCCACCAAGTTAAACATATCAAATTCACTTACTATATATTTGGAGGGTATTTAAGATTCGACCCGGTCGAATATAACGTTTTTACTTGTTGTATATCAAAGTCATAGTCTGAAAGTCTAGTCTAATTCTAGTTAATTTGGAGGATGGATTTTTATGTGAAAATAGAGCAATGAGTGGTCTGTGATCTGTAACAACCGTAAATTTTCTGCCGTATAGGTAAGGTCGGAAAAATTGTATGCCCCAGTGTATTCCTAGCAATTCTTTTTCGATTACAGATTTATTTCTTTCATGTTTGTTAAGGGATTTACTAGCGTAAGAAATGGGTAAGTAGATGGTTCAATAATGTCTTCTTTCAGTAGTCCTTGTACTTGTTTGTCTATTTCACTTAGTTGTGTTTGTGGTAGACGGTAATTTTTTATATATACTGGTATATTATCTGTAAGTTCAATGTTCTGTTTGTATTGTCGCAAAATTTTGTATAGTATGTGTTTATTTTCTTGATTAAAATCTTGAAAGTTCACTGCTTTAAGGAGTTTTTGGAATCTTTCTTCCGAAAAGTTCTGATCTGTGGCTTTAAAAATATGAAAATGTATAAGTGGTATTGTAGATATATTTACGTTTGAAATTTTTGTCGGTAATTCTGTAGTGTTTAAGATTTTGACGTGCCTGTAGCCTTCTTTTGGTACAATTGTATTTGCTACGAAAATGCCCTTTTGTATTTCTTTATTACATACTATGCTATCCTCATTAATGTTAATATTTATTCGTACAATTTTTTCCGATCTTGGCGGTATAATGATAGTTTTTAAATGTTCGGTATTAATTTCGATTGGAGTCGTTATTTTTTCTCCATTAATAAACGCATTTATTTTGTATGTATCATAATCTATTTTGCAACTGTATTTGTAGAAGAAATGTATTCCTAAAATTCCATCGGTTCTAATTGGAACGTCACTATTAACTATATAAAATTTATGTGTTATTTCCTGTTCATTTAATTTGAAATCTAGGTTCGTTGATCCGAGAGTATATATCGAATCTTGTGTTATACCATTAAGTTTACAAATGTCTTCGTTAAATATGTTATAGCCATGCAGAACATTTTCTTTACATAGAGATATGTCTGAACCAGTGTCTATTAAGAAAGTTAAATTGTAGTTTATGTCTTTAACTGATAAGTAGATAAAATTTGATGTGTCTGTTTTTATGGTAAATATTCTTAGTTTTCCCTTATTGGAGTATCGTTCCGAAGCTCCAGGGTATGGTCGTTTCCCTGTTGTATAGTGTTGACATTAGTTTGTCTGTATCTTTGGTTATATCTAGGATTGTTGTGGAGATTTTGATCTCTATATCTGGAATTGTTGTAGTCGTTTTGATAATTTCTCCTATTGTTACTTCGGTTAAAGTTCACATTGTTATAAGTGCTTCTTTGGTTTTTATTAAAATTGCTATGTTGTTGAGTGGTATTATAATTTAATCTGTTTCTGTTTGGTATATATCTAAAGTTTGGATTATTTCTTTTAGTGTTCCTAAATCCTGAATTATTTGCGCTTGTACCATTATAATTACCTCTTGTATTGTTATTTATTCGCAAAGTTTTAAATGTATCGGATAGTTCTAATGACCTTTCTTGTGCACTTGCAATGTCATAAGCTTGTGATATTGTTTTGGGCTGAGCTGCTATCACAGCGGTTCTTATGTCACTGTATAAACCTTCTTGAAAAGTTTCTAATGCTAATTTTTCATTCAAAGCCCTAATCGTAGAGCGAGCTACTTCGTTTGGGCTTTCTCCTAATTCAGATATTTGTATTAATGTCAATTCTGCAATTAGTGTGCTAATTTTTTCTTTGTAATTTAGTACATTGCCTTTTTGTCTGGTATTTTTTAATGCGAAATGTATGCTACTAGCTGTTGTAGTTGTTCTAAAATTTTTGGTAAGGCATGTTTTTAGTTGTTCAAAAGTTTCGGGTATATTTTCTATCATTAAAATGTCTCTGACTTTATCTGTTAATTTTATTGCTACAATATACTTAATTAGATTTTTCTTCCCTTGATCATTAAGTTCAGAGTAGACAATTTCAATCATTGGAAAAAATATATTAAGGTGTTTTGCTTTTCCGTCAAAGACTGGAATTGTATCAGAAGCTTTTTTGCTATCGAAATTCGACATGATTATAAAATTTTCAATTTCTGATGAAAGTTTCAATTTTTCTGCTTTATGTACCGTTAACAGTTCAATTGCTGTTAATTTCAATTTTTTAAATTCCTCAATTTTCCTTTCTCTTAAAGTTTTAGTTAGATATCCTGCTAATTTTCCGAATTTCTTACATAGTTGGTTAATCAAATTGTATTTTTCTTTTATAGTATCTTCTGTGTATTTTCTGTTTCTTGATTTCTTAGCATTTGTTATTAATTGTTGAAGTTCTTGAAAAATTTGATCCATATGATTTACTTATTTATACAATATACATATATATATTTTTTTTGTAAGTCTAAAAAAAAATCTTATTGTCTATTGAACATTTTGGACATTAGTCCGTACAATTTGTTTTTTCACATATTGTTTTGCAAAATGCCATAATGCTATTAAAATAAAAACTACTAAAAAAATTATTACGATGTCTTGGCTTATTGCGATCTTGTTGTCATATATGGCGTAGGCTTCGGCCTGTCCTTCGACGTTTGCGTCTGCTATACCCATTTCAATTTCTTCCAAAATTAAATATTTTTTGTCTTCTTCTGTTACTTCAAATGTATGTAGTTGGTTCATTAAGTTGTTTTCCAGCCTTCGTCTTTTAAATTTTTGAGTTCCGCAATTAAGATTTTCTTTTGAGCGCCTTCACTTATGTTTATTACTCTTTGCAGGCTTGTTGGAATCTATGTTTCCTCCCTCCTTTCTTTTTCTTTTTTGGGGCTGTTGTCTGTCTAAATTGTTTCAGTTGATTTTTATAGTTTTGTTGCCTCTTTTTGTATTGTTCCAAAGTTATAGGCTTTGGACCTGCCGTTAATGGTGTTGGTATGTATTCTTGTGGTGGTGGAGATTCGTTAGTGTTTCTGGGCACATATTCTTCTGGCCCCAGTAACTCTTCTCATTTTTTGAAAATATTGTCAATCTCCTCTTGACTTGACATTCGAAGGATATTACAGTATTTAAAAAAAACAATATATATTTTGGCGGGATTTTGCCAGGATTTAAAAATTTTTTTTTTTTATAAAATATTTGTTAGGATCTCAAAGGTTTATTTTCTTCTCAAAAATTTATTAGTTCCAAAGTTTGAATCTCAAAAATTTAGCATTAGTTTAAGAGTTTGGCAGGATCGCCATGTAGTGTATTTTAAAAATATAGTTTAATGTTTAAAAAAAAGGATAAGTATTTCTTAGCACTTCTGCCGCTTTGGTCCAGCGTTCGCACGCCGTTTTATTACGAGAATCAATAAAACACTTGTTTGCTTTGTGTTAAGATTAATTCTGATTTTATTAAACTTATTTCTGCGCTTATATACTAAACTTTTGTCTATTCAGCATAATTGAATCAAAATCAATTCTTGTATTGATTTTGCATAATGGAATGAAATTTGCCAAAAAAATATCTAAATGTGGCAACTAAGTATTTTTACGACTTTGTGTACGTCAATGAACTTCATGGTGTTGGAAGAACTTTTTGAAACCAAATTGCAACTAAACATTTTTGTGTTCATGGTCAAGTTGTATTTAAAATCTGCCAAGTTCATTGACGTAGTTATGTTGTAATTTAATATGAACAATATTATTATGAATTGTGTTTTTGTATTGTGTTAAAAGGGTGGTGCATAAGTATGTGTACACTACACCTGTCTCTGAGGTCGCTCACTACTTCTTCTACCTTGGTAACTCAACGCAGGGAGTTTCTATCCAGATTGGGACATAAGACTGACACAAACCTCATCTGGGTTCCCGCACATTGTAACTTCTCTGGAGACGAACGGGCGGACGAGCTAGCTAGGGCTGGATCTGCTATGGACGTCTCCACTGCTGTATCGGCGGCCATGCCGTAGGGGCATCTCAAGACACGTCGCAGTAGTGACGGGGCACTGGGCAATAGGCAGACATGCCTATAGGATAGGTCTCTCCTATAATGCATTCTGTCGCAGCTGCTGGGATCAGGGCAAGGAAGAGACAGTTTGTGAATGACCGGCATTGCACCATTCGAGATACAGAATCTTAGGCAACAGTATAATATCCGACCTTTCGGAGCTATCAGGTATAGGTCTAGGTGACCTTATTAGATTCCTCGATGCGACAGGTTGAACCTAGCATCCATCACCGTATCTGGGATCTGGATTCGGTTCTACATAGGTTGACACTGGCGAGTGGAATGTGGAGTGGAGTTAATCAGTTCCAGCAATATCAATATCCAAGCTACATGTATTACCCCATAACTTTGAATAATCAGTTGCAGCAATACCAACAACAACCACATAAGTTTCAGCAGTATGAACAACATCAACAACAACAACAACAACAGCAAGGAGAAGTTCACTATGGAGCTATGAATGAAGATATGGATATATGTTCGCCTGACAGAGAAGAAATAGAAGAACAAGAAACGTTATCCAATTCCATTATTGCTCTAAATGCTAACTCGGAGGAAAATACCGAAGATAATGTAGGATATTATGAAATATCGAAAGCATTCAAAAACAATATCATCACATACGCAATACTTAACAAAAAAAGATAAGCTACTTTTGGAGGAGTTTGTTAAGGAGAAGAAAAGTATTTTTGTTGAAAGGCTTCAAAATAACTTGAATAAACACAAGATATTAAAATTCAATAAGTATTTTAGCAGAGAATTGGTGTTAAGCATTATAACCCATAGAGCCAAAATGACATTGCTTACTCTAGGAGATAACAAAGAGGAACTAATCGCTAAGCAGATTGCAGAAATTTTGAACAAAATGTCTGAGTTTCAAGAAAGGGATTCTGGTTGGACTTTAACGCGTATAGTTCAGGCAGAAATTAGTACCAACAAGTCATCTCTTGTTAAAGGATCAAATTGGATATCTTCTATTCAAAAACTAGAAGAAAAACTGGCCTGCATCAATATAATAAACAATGATGAATACTGTTTTAAGTGGGCTTTAATAGCTGCAATAGATACCATGGCATACAAAGACCCACAACGTTGTAGCTCATATAATATTGCTGATATAAATAGCGAATTAATCAGGCTTCAAAATAATGTTGTACTAGATTTCAGCCTTTTAAGTTTCCCTCTTAAATTAAAGGATATCAGAATTTTTGAAGAGAACAACTTTGATATCAGTGTTAACGTGTTTGGGTATGATGAGGAACCTGATGAAATTGTTGGACCATTTACCTGACAAAAGAAGAAAAAAACAAACATGTTAACTTACTTCTTCTGAAGAAAGGCGAGTGTCATTATTATATTTTAATAAAAAATATATCAAGGTAAATTAAATTACAATTTAATTTAAATTTTTATATTCCATTTTTATTTATTTATTTATCTTTTTTTAGACTTTTAAAGTTCCAGACTACCCAACATAAAAACTCACTTTTGTTCTGCAATAGCTGTCTACAACATACTCATTGTGAAACCACTATGATGAAACATAATAAATTAGAATATGGCAAAATCGTTACCACTATGCCGTCAGCTCCAAATAATAGTCTTCATTTTAAGGGGCATCACAGGAAAATGGATGTGTCCTTCGTTGTTTATGCAGACTTCGAATGCATATTACAGGAGATTGATTTTAGTGTAAGTAATAAAACAAAATTAGTTAAGAAACATATCTCCTGTGCTTTTAGCTACTATATTAAGTGTTTTAATAAGAGCAACTTAGATAAATTAAGAATATATACGGGTAAAGACGCCTCAGAAAAATTTGTAGAATTTTTAATTAAAGACTGAGGATATATAAAATGATCATTTATTAAATAATAAGAAAATGGATGTGTTATCAGTAGTAGTAATGTAGGGATACTACTCCAAGGTAATTTTATAGGGATACTACTCCAATGTGCAGTAGTAGTAGTAATGTAGGGATACTACTCCAAGGTAATTTTATAGGGTCAATATGTTATGTTTATTAACTGATTATCTGAGATATTAGAAAACTTTTCAAGCAGACAACGTTTTTAAGAACTACTTAGGAGTAAACCTACAGTCTTTGGTACAGATATTTAAATTATACCAAATTACTCGAGGTGGTACCGCGATACAAACAAAGACGTAATTGTACAAAAAAAAGTACAATTGTGTCACGTTTTCCATCCGTGCTCCAAGGTAATTTTTTCAATAGGAAAAAACAAAGAATATCTATATCAAGTAGACCCAAGAGTACAACAACATAAAATTACAAAAACCACCGTACATTTTGTTTGTGTAAAATTCTAGTCTTATGTCAGAAATTTTCTTTTATAATATAGATATTTTGTTCACAATTATTTCCAAAAATTCCATAAAGTTACAAAAACCACCGTACATTTTGTTTGTGTAAAATTCTAGTCTTATGTCAGAAATTTTCTTTTATAATATAGATATTTTGTTCACAATTATTTCCAAAAATTTAAATACTTTTCGCATAGAACTTTTTTTAAAACAATTTCTTTTTGTTACTTTTCTTAAACAATACACTTTTTCACAAAAATCTTTACCACAACAATTCTTTTTTGCTACTTTTGTTGAATTAATAATGTTTTTCACAATTTTATAAAATTATTTTTTAACGGAATAAACAAATATGGATCGCTACAAAAGTAAACAAATTTTGACATACGTTCAGGTAAAAACTAAAAAGAATGTTAGTCAGCTGGGCTCTTGCATATACTTGATATAGATATACTTTGGGAAAACATTATACACATGAGTGCAAATGAAATTCTCTTTGAGTAGTGTAAGATAAATTTAGAGTTTGAGAATTCAACAAAAAAAATTATATAAAAGCAAGTGCAAAACTAAATTTTTAGTTATCACTCTTCAAAGTTACTTGAAATTACGTCAAACGAAAATGTTAAGAACGTTGCATATTATAAAAAACTTTTTAAATTAAATTAAAATAATATAAAATTTTTTTATTTTTTTAGATCTATCAACAATTAGTTAACATCGCCCAAGGATTAAAATCCGAGTACACCAAAATTGATGATATTCCTTTAAATGAACCACACAAAATTTTAAATTTTGAGTAGAAGGTTACACAATATGGATCAAAAGCCATAGCGTATTTAGACAACAATAAATGGTTTTATTTACTCCAAAGAATGGTTAAGTACTTAAACAGAGAGGACCCTTATTTAGCTAAAATTAATGACAAAATGTGGTCAAAGGACGACAATCACCAAATGGTTCGGCAATTTTCGATCTAAACTATAGCTAATTTTTTTAATTTCACAACATTTTGTTAATATATATTGTATATCTTGCAGTAAAGTAACATTTACCTTAATTATATTTATTTTAGAGACGAATTTGCTTGCATTTTATTTGTTTTAAATATGCAGCATTATTTGCTATATTAAGACAAACTCTTAATAAAGAAAAACATGCTTATTCATGCTTTGTTAAGAAAAAGGATAATTAAAAAAGGGATATGGAAAATCCCAAGGACACTGAAATCTTTTTACTTCAATGTTTAAATGTAGTTTATGAGGTCATAAATATTAAATTGTGTGTTTGCTAGGAGGGTGGTTTATTGTTCAAACTATTAAGGAAAAAAGACATGCCTACACTGAACCAAAAAAGTACATAAAAACAAGGAAAAAGTTCATTGTTTCAATGTATTTTTTCCTTAATTTTGACCTAAGACACAGGTACATTGAATCAATGAAATACCATCCATTGAAAAATATACGATATTTAAAATCAATGTATGAGTTCATTGGCTCAATGAAACCTTTCATTGTCTCAATGAACTTGTACATTGACTCCGTTATAAAAATTTAATGAAAAAATTCATTGATTTCAATGAACTCCGATTTTGATTCAATGAACTGATACATTGTTTCAATGAACTTTTTCATTGAATTGAGTGACGCTATAGTTTGACCAAATGAACCAATACGTTGATTCAATGAACTTTTACATTGAGTTTAATGAACATATACATTAACCCAATGAACTCATACATTGTTTCAGTGATCTTTTTCATTGAATTCAATGAACCCATACGTTGCCCCAATGAACCAACACATTGTTTCAGTGAACTTTTGTACAAGCCTTTATGTTATAATTTGAATTTAAAGTTTAGTTGTAATGTACAAATTGAACTTAAAAAGAAACATACAAATTCATTATAAGATTATATATAATTATATTTGGCACTTTTGCTATGTATTTACTTTTTATCGCGTACTTGCTCGGTCATTATGCGCACTTTTGAAGAAGTCTTACTTGTACCTTTCATCTGATAAAAATAAGATTCAATAAAATTCCAAAATTGTACACAAGCTAGAGGATATTTTAAATTAAATAAATAAAAACATTTAAAGCAAATATCTAAAGCTCTTAAGAAACTAGGAAACTGAAAAGATATTCCATCTAAATAAACAAAAAAGTTTTCAAATGATGTTAAGTCCTCTCTTCCAATAAAAACAAGAAAATAATGTATTGTATTTAAGTGTTATTTATATGAAATTTATTTGCTGGTGGTTAAATCATATCTATATGCATTCACAGTCACAGTTTTGAAAAGTTACGAACTTCTTAACTTATGAACATATTTTCAAAAATTACATTAGAATAAGCATTGTGATTTGGCAAAGCACCAATGAAATGAATATAGATATGATTTAACCACCAGAAAATAAATTTCATTAAGATAAGATTATTGCAAAAATATGTCCAATAGTAAATTAAAATTTAGTTATCTATTTTAAAACTTAACTGAATATACTTAAGGTACGTTCACATTTATCAAATATTTGACGAAATAAGCGTAACCACTTATTTGTGGTTTAATTTTTCATAATTTTTCAAATCAGTATGTGCCTAGTATTTAATGCCTTTTATCGTTTCCTTTGTCGGGCATAAACACGAGAAATGTTTCTTAAAAAAATAGTGGTTACGCTTATTTCGTGAAATATTTGATAGATGTGAACGTAGCTTTTGCTTAATATTTATTTTCTTATATACACAGAAAAAGTTATTCCTTTAAAATTAATAATAAATTCTTTTTACCATTATTGATCTGTGAATCGTCCATCTCATTTAAAATATCTTTCATGGCCTTGTCTCGTAAGTTGTTTAGAAGGAACTCTTTTATCTTCACAAAATGTTCGCGCCAGTTCTCTAGAACGCCTGGACGATTGCCAAAAAGAACACCAAAATCGTTATCAATCTGAAACACATCTATTTAATAAGCAATTATTCAAAAATATAACTACAATATAATTATTCTTACATATCGAAATCCTACTGGCTTTTTATATTCAGGCCATTGATTGAATATTTCAACTGAAGACGAAGCTTTTTTTATTTCATTTATTCTAAAATGACAGCATGCTTGCCAACATATTTCAAAATCCTGCGGGTTCAAATTATCATATCTTAAACTTCTCACGCATTCAACTGCGTTACTTTCTGAACCTTTAATTATAAGAAAAAAACAATTTATGGTGTATATATATAAAAAATATATACATACAAATGTACATATGTATGTGTATTATATTGAAAATAGATACTTACAGAGAACTTTACCTTCGAAAATAGCAGCCCCTTTTTCAGGTACATAAGCATCAACCTTTCTTTTTAAATCTTTTCGATTCAGTTTGGAGTTAAAAAATTTTACATATATTTTTCCTCGCTTAGAAGTGCGGTAGTAGTCTAATTTTTCAGTAGGAAAGCGGTCTAGTATTTCTTCTTCAAGTTTATAGCTCATAGCTAGTGTCATATGAATATTTTTCTCTTCAAAATAATGACAAATAATGTTAATTAACAAAGAGCGGTGATGACACTCCAATCGGGAATTTTCAGTGTAATATTCCATCAGCGGTAGGAACTTTTTGTTTTGATTTAAAATTTCTCCCAAGCTGAAATCAGGCGTTTTGGTTCCGCTTGGACTTCCAGCAAGTGTATAAGATGAAGACAACTGGGATGAACATTGCGACCATGATTTTGATTGTTGTAGAGTTATATCTTGAATAGTAATTGAATGCGACTTTGTCCACTCTTTTAGATGATGTTCAAATAGAATCATATCTCCCATTTTTTGACTTTTGAATAATAGTGGAATATGATGATGTTGCATAACCTTGAGTACTGCTATTGTAATTTTTTCTGCTGCAGATACAAATTTTATTTACTATTAATTTTGGTATTAATAGCACAATATATATGTATATATATATGTATATACATATATATTTATATATATGTATATACATATATATATATATATATATATATATATGTATATATATATATATATATATATATATATATATATATATATACATATATGTATATATATATATATATATATATATATATATATACATACATATATATATATATATATATATATATATATATATATATATGTATATATATATATATATATATATATATATATATATATATAATTTAACTTACATATAAAAAAATCTAGCAAATGTTCTAAATTCCAGCTTTGAAGTAATTCATTTAGTTCTTTATACCCCGTGCTAGAACTTTCTTGTTCAAATATAAGATCGTCTACTTCAGCGGTTGATTGAAATATATTTGGTGAACAATTAATATTTGACGTTACAAGAAAAGGGTCCATATCCAAGTTACCAGATATATTTATATCTATTCGGTCGGAAGTCATTTTAAGTAAAAATAATCTAGGTTCGCTACTAAAAACAAATAATTATTACTACATTTTTACTGTGTATGAGAATTAATTTTCGTGTGAAATGTTTTATTGAAATTTTATTTAAAATTTCACAAGAACATTATTATAATTTTATACAAAGACGAAGCGCATTTTGTTATTGGTATGATTAGAAAATTTTATTTAATATAATACTCTTTAATTATCAACATATTTTTTCCGTTTGAAGTTTTAATAAGATTTGTGGGTGGCCCTACAAGATCTTTAAAATTTATGAGGACAAGTTTTCCACAAACACCTGGATCAATTTCATATGAAGTGTAATGAGGATGATAATGAACAATCTTAATTTCTTGCGAAAAAATAAAATATTTTTCACCATATTTAACAATGTTTATAATTTTGTAGATATGAAAGACATTGTCAAAAGTAGATATGTAATATCCATGTGCATACGTAACTCCATTATATTCCCCCTTACCATAATATTTTAATTCCACCTTGGGCACATTTAATTCACTGCTTACAAGAGATGATAAACCACAGATTACTTCGTCTTTTTCATAAACATAATATTTGTTTAAATCATTGTGTGAATTAAATAGCCTGTTAGCAAAATTTAGTTGAAACTTGTTAGACAATGTAAGGAAAATATTTTTTCTCGAGGTTATTGTATGTGAATATAATTTAAAACTTTTATGTTTTGCTTCATATTTAAAACACCAAAATTGTCTTAGAGGCCCAGACTTTTTTAGCACTGTTGGGTAGTGTGTTAAAATATGAAACTTTGGTTTTAAATTATCATTAAACAATGAAATATATTGCTCATTATGAGTTTTTATTCTATTTGACAAAGAAGCAATAGATGCATCCATTATTTCAAAGCGAAGAACGATATTCATTATTTCTACAAGATTTAAAAGAAATGTCCATACTTCGTCATTAATTGGAACTAGGTCCCCTACCATTAGGGCAAAATATGTGGCAAAAGTCAACATTTCTCTGGCAGACATACGCAAACGTCGCTTTCTAATATGAATTATTGAAATTTCGTTACAAATGTTACCAATTTCTATAGGACCATATTCAAAATTTTGTTTCCTCTCATTAAGTAATTCTAGGGTAAAGTATTTCTTCTCACAAATCATATGTAATAAAATCTGGCAAATATCATAGTGGCATATCCCTTCAAGAATGTCATGCATTATATCAACACAAAAATTATCTACTGCATGAAATGATGGAATAGAATTGAAACAACATTCACTTCTAATTCCCGTTTCTTTTGGACATTGTGACAGAACATCAATGTTATAGTTTGTAATATTTCGCAGTTCAGAAGATAGGTCTTCCTCGCATATAGTTTTACATCTTTCCTTACTTAATTTACAGAACCGACAAAAAATACCAGAAAATGATGCGTTAAAATTTAATAAGGAATTCAGACCAAGATTATCTCCTAAAATAAGTCCTAAAATGAAATGAATATGATATACGGTACCATCAGAAGTTTCAATGCCAATACCCTTTTCCTCAAGAAACTTCAGTTCAGTAACTAGTACCTCTAAACATTTTTTATTACCGTATATTTTTATATCTTGCGACTTTATCACACATGCTAAAAATATATATTCCAGTCTAGAGTTTTGTAAAGGCAGGCATGGGAATGAATAATAAAAATTGAAAATCGAATGACTTTTTGAATGGGATCCAAGAGGATTATTTATTTCGAACTCATCTGCATATAAAAATAAGGTACCAATATTTTATTCGGATACATTTGAACCTTTTTTTTCCAAAGGTGTCCCTGAATAAAATTCGTAAAACTTTTGCTACGTTCTAAGTTTTTCATATGATGGAGCATTTTGATTATTATATCATCACATTCAAGAAATTTTTGGAATTGAAAACGAAGAGGCAACAACACACCGGTTGTTTTTTTTTTCTTCATATTTTAGTTCGCCTTTATGAAACACAGACTTAAGAGTAGTATCAATAATAAATTCATTAACGTCAGACATATAACCATTAGAAACTAGCTCCTTTTGTAAAAGATAATCAGAGCGAATCGAATCAAAAGGGTTTGTGCACTTACTAATAACGCCAAAAAACTCATTAATTATACTAACATCTTGTAATTTTTTCATCACAAAATTTTCAAATATCTTCAAAATAGGGGTGACAATCAATGTGGAAACTTGTTCCTGAATCTGGTATACGTCTTTTCTCGAAAAATTGGAATTGGAGTGCAAGCAAAGATTGAATTTTAGTGAATTTTATTTTAGTGCTTTGAGCTCTATTTCTGTTTCAAATTCCTTATTTATTTCTGGGGCGTCACTTATATCCCCCACATTGGTTTGAAAACTATTCCCGGATTTGTCACTATTTAATACTTTACCACTATTTTCATATATGTTTGATATAGTTTGCTCATTTACTTTATACTTATCGAGATTTTCTAACTTTGATGGAGCGTGGGCTCGTGTTATGTGTCTTTTATACCGAGACAAATTTGAAAAAACTAATGAGCAATCATCATCGTAACAGCAATATGTAGAGAAGTTATGTTTCTGCTTAAAATGACGAACTAATAAATGTATGTTATTGAACTCGGTTTTACAATCGAAGCACTTCATTTTTATTTATTAATTTGTTGGTGTACTGATACATTTATTTTATACGGAATAATGAATGAGTTAATAGCAGGCAAAAACCACTCATTCATTACAATTTATATTAGTTAATTCAAGTTTTCACATTCACATTGTAAATTTTAATACCTATACCACTTAAATGCCTTAAATTTTTTTAAATAAAAATAGGTACATATATAATATAATATACCACTTATTTCGATTTATTACACTGGATTTATTGACAAATTTCTGTTCTATCAAGCACAACACTCCTTGTTAAATGACAACTGTAAACTAGTTATCTTTATGTTTCTCTTTTGTTCGTTTTTTGTTTCTACTTTAATTCCCGTTAATGAAAAATGAATAAGTACATTGATTCAATGAAAAAAGTTCCTTGAATCAATATACTCATCCTTTATACTTTTTTATACCCATATTTTGTTTTGCTTTTGCACACTTTTTTATGTTTGTGTTTCTGTATGTAAAAAAATTTGTGTACTTGTACGTTGATTCAAGGAACTTGATCGTTAAAATTTTTTGTATTTTTCTTTAATGAATGCTTTCAATGTACCGTTCATACGTACATTAAAGTTCATACTGAATCTCAATGAACATTTTCATTGAAACAATGTATAAATACATTGAGTCAACGTATTTTTGGAAAACTATTAATGAATCTTCGTCAATGAACTTCATACATTGGTTTTATGAAAAATAGTTTTTTCAGTGTATGCCTATTTTCAAAACACATGCGTATCTCTGTTTCCAAAGACATGCATATGTCTGTTTTCATTTATGGTTGATCGCATTTATATTTGATAGGTAAATCTACTTCCTACTTCAAGGTTTAAATGCAATTTATGATGTCGTAAATGTGCGTTGGAAAGGTGGGTGTTTCTTTCTTAAGAAAAAAGGAAACCTTTTATCGCAAACTATTAAGAAAGAAAGATAAAACATGCGTGTTTCAGTTTTCATATGTATGTAGTGATGTCTCTAGAAAAAGAGTATAAAACCAGCAATTTTTGTTTAAAAATTTTAGTTCTGCAAAATTATCACAAGAGAAAAGAATTTGTGAAGAGTTTTCAAAATTACAAAAAAAAATTTATAAATATATACGAGTATATATACATTATATATTTTTCTTAAAAAAATATTTAAAAAATCGTGTGTTATATATATATATATACATATATATATATATATATATATAAACGTTACTTTATAATACAAAATTTATTTTAAATAATGGAAAACCAATTGTACAAGTGTGTTGAATGTGGAAAGTGTTCCAGCAAAAAGAAGCATTTATATGAGCATGAAAAAACTCATGTGGGATCTTCAAGGTATTTGAAAGATCTACCTCAAGGTAATGTAAAACTAATACAAAGTGCGTTTAGGACGAGGATTCAAACTTTGGTAATTGAAAATAGAGATGAAGGATGTCTCTTTCCTGAAGAATTTTTAAATAAAGCATGGAAAGACTTAAAACCTGAAATAAATTTTTGGCTTCATCAATATAATGCCATGAAAATTAATATTGAGCTACATGGACTATATGCAAAACTAATAGAAGACATAAAAGACACTCCATTAGAGGTGAAGACTTTCCAAACAAAAATGCAAGCTATTTTTAATGACCAAGATATTAATGAAGTTTTCCCTTGAAAAAAAAAAAAACAATAATGAAAAAATTGAGAAATTCGAGGAAAGAGACAGTGGATGGACTTTAGTGCAAATCATAAAATTGGAAACAAATATTAATAAATATCAACCATTAAAGGGTTATTCATTTATTCCATTGCCTCAGAAGCTAAGCTCAAGAAAAGCATGTATAAATGTTCGTAACAGTGATGAATTTTATTTTAAATGGTCCGTTGTCTCTGCTATATTTAATTTAATTAACCATACCCAGCGCGTGTCATCGTATCAGGTCAACATAAATTCAGCAGAAATATATACAAGAGGGAGAATGTTAAACTTTACTGGTCTGTGCTTCCCGATGCAAATAAAATATATTGAAGTCTTTGAACAACTAAATGATTGGATTAGCATAAATGTTTTTTATCATTGGACCTTATCACAAAACAAAGGAAGTTAAAGACCTTCATATAAATATACTTTTTATTCAAAAGGAAGTAAACTCTAAAACTATCTCCAATTATGTTTGGATATAACATATGTCCAGGTAGTATAAAATTAAATTTATATCGTCACAGAAACTTACTATCTTCGAATGTTTTTATATAGATTAATTAGAAGACAAACAAGCAAATTTAAAGGAAAGAATTTCTTGTGTGACTATTGCTTACAACATTTCACAAAAGAAGACACACTGAAGAAACACTCACCAGAATGCGGAAAACGGGTTGTGTATCTCCCTAATCAAGATAAGTTACTTTTAGAATTTAGAAATCATAAGAATATGATGGATGTGCCATTTGTTATCTATGCTGATTCTGAGTGTATATTTCAAAGTATTGAAACATGCATTCCGAATCCAAATAAATCATCAACAACGTTGATAAACAAACATCTGCCTTATGCTTTCTCATACTATTTAAAATGTAGTTTTAATAAAAATTTAGACAAGTTTAAGTACTTTAAGGGGTTAGATTCTCCAAAGAAATTTATATCCGAATTAGTTTGTGGGTGCTGTTGGCTGAAGTAGTAGAACACGAGACTATGAAGCGGAGGGTCGTGAGTTCGAGCCCGCGCTGAGTCATGAAATATTGTGTTGAATTCTTCTAAACAGCATTAGTGCGTGGTTGTGTTAGTTGTTGCCAGCCTGTTTCAATGATGAAGGCATAGTCACTGATCACTGAACATAATTGGCAGCGACTGACACTATCATGTACTAAAAAGCAGAGTAACAGCACCCACCTTCGTCGGCCTTGTAGCAAAAATTAGCCGGCGAAGTAAAAGGTTGAAATAGCTACAACAACAACTGTCTATCTTCTCATCTTTCCTAATCTGCCCCTCAATACTATCCCCTCGTTTTCAGTTCCGGCGCAATGCAATACATATATAGGGGTCATCCCCTGAGTGCTGGTCCTACTCCTAAAAAAAAAAAAGATGTAATAGAATATTCAAAATTTTTAAAAGAAACCAAAGAAATGCATCCAGTGACTGCAGACGAAGAATTAAGTTTTATAAATTCAAATATATGTCACATTTGTTCAAATCCTATCGTTGATGAAGTTAAAGTAAGAGACCATAATCATTTTAGTGGGAAATATAGAGGACCAGCGCATAGGTCATGTAGTTTAAATTTCAAAGCTATACCACAATTTTTCCCGGTCATATTTCATAATCTTTCTTCTTATGATTCTCATTTGCTTATAAAGGAACTTAATCATATTAATAATAGTCCAATAAACATCATCCCTCTAAATGAAGAGTTGTACATATCCATTTCAAAAACCATCAGTATAGCTAATGTCAATGTCGAAATAATATTTTTACACTCATATAAATTTATGCAATCAAGTTTAGATTCATTAGCAAATAATCCTTCCAGAAGCGATTTTACTATATTAAAATCAATTTTCGAAGATGAAAAACAGTTTTCTTTGTTAATGATAAAAGGAGTTTTTCCATATAATTATTTAAATTCTTTTGATAAGCTTAAAGAATGCAATTTGCCCAGCAGGGATAAATTTTTTAACTGAGACAGAATGTTCGCCAAATGATTATAATCATGCAAAAGAAGCATGGAATATCTTTAACTGTGAAACATTAGGAGACTATCTAATGCTTTATCTTAAAACCGATGTTTTGCTTTTAACAGACGTATTTGAAAATTTCAGATTGCTATGCAAAAATATTTATAAGTTAGATCCTTGTCATTATTATACAGCGCCTGGTCTTTCATGGGATGCAATGCTGAAGATGACAAAAATAAAATTAGAACTTTTGAAGGATATTGATATGATTATATTCATCCAGAAGGGAATAAGAGGAGGAATCGTTCAATGTTCTAAAAGACATTCAAAGGCCAACAACATATATATATATATATATATATATATATATATATATATATATATATATATATATATATATCAGACTTTAACGATAAACTTCCACCTAAATATTTAATGTATTTAAATGCAAATAATTTATATGGATGGGCTATGTCGCAATATTTACCAGAATGTTTATTCGAATGGGTTAACAACTTTTGAAAATTTCTCCTTACATTCCAGTCCTGATGATTCATCTACTGGATATATTCTAGAAGTACAGGGTGTTTTTTATTGAGGTATAGAACTTCGAATTGAAATAAAACACAAGAAAATCGTTTTAATGTCCATCAATTTGGCTTTATTGGAAGGATAATTTTATGCCATTAATGTTTAAATATGATTTCTGGCATGCGGCCGCCGCGGCTGGCTCGAATAAAGCCAATTCTACAGGTCCAATTTTCAACCACTTTTTCGAGCATATGGGGCCGTATGTTGGCAATAGCGCCACGAATGTTGGCTTCCAAGTCCCCTAACGTTTCTGGTTTGTTGGCGTAGACGAGCGACTTCACATATCCCCAAAGAAAATAATCTAATGGTGTCAAATCACACGATCTTGGTGGCCAATTGACAGGTCCATTCCGCGAAATTATGCGCTCATCGAATGTGTCCTTCAATAAATCGATTGTGTCGTGCGCTGTGTGGCATGTAGCGCCGTCTTGTTGGAACCACAACTCATCCACATTCATGCCATCCAATTCGGGAACAAACTAGTCGGTTATCATGGCTCTATACCGGTCTCCATTAACGGTAACTGACTCTCCAGCATTATTTCGGAAGAAGTATGGCACAATGACTCCACCAGCCCATAGAGCACACCAAACAGTCAGTTTTTGTGGATGTAATGGCGTCTTAAGGGTCTCATGTGGATTCTCTTCACTCCAAATGCGGCAATTTTGCTTGTTGACGTAGCCATTCAACCAAAAATCAGCCTCATCACTGAACAAAATTTTGCGGTAAACTTCGCGAACTGAACCATTACTTTCGAAATAAATTTGCACGATTTGCAAGCGTTGTTCTTTTGTCAACCTGTTCATTATGAAATGGCAAACCAAACTAAATATTAATCACTTGACAGCTGACAAAATGGCCGCCAGTTAAAAAAGTGATGCCAACTTAAAGTTCTATACCTCAATAAAAAACACCCTATAGATTTAATATATCCGCCAGAAATTCATGATCAGCACAACTTCTTACCATTTTGTTGCTAAAACAAAGTACCCCCAATGGGCAAAGATTCAAAACTTATTCTCGATTTGAATAATAAAAGTAAATATGTTATATATTATAAAAATTTACAACAGTGTCTAGCACATGGTTTGAAGTTAGACAAAATACATACCTCCTTATTCATAAAAATTATGAGAGTCTAATAACAGCGTAATAAAACAAAATTTCATATAAAATTTGCTCTATTACACTCTTATAAGCCTCTCATAATTTTTATGAATAAGGGGGATAGAATATTACAATTTAAGCAGTCCGATTGGTTAAAAATTTATATATCTCTTAATACTTTTCATAGAACGAAAGCAAAAAATAATTTTGAGAAGAATTTTTTTAAGTTATTAAATAACGCTATATATGGGAAAACTATGGAGAATGTTGATAAAAGAAGAAATATAAAAATTGCGAACTCTTGGGAAAATGTTGGTAAACGACTAAGAGCTCGGGCACTAATTGCGAAACCTGAATTTAATTCTCTAAGCATTTTCGATGAAAATATGATTGCTATCGAATTAAATAAAACGCATTCTTTATATAATAAACCAATATATCTAGGATTTTGTGTTTTAGAACTATCAAAGTGGAAAATGTATAATTTTTATTATGATTACATGCTTTCAAAATATAACTCTAGGGTAGAACTTAATTATATGGATACAGACTCCTTTATTTATACAATCTGTACTGATGATTTTTATAGAGATATTCACAATGACATTGACGATTAATATTCCAAAAAGATATAAAAAAGTTTTAGGAATGATGAAGTATGAAATTAGTGGTGTCATCATGAGAGAATTTATTGGTTTGAGATCTAAAATGTATTCTTTTAGTACTGAGGAAAAGAAATAAAAAAGGCGAAAGGTGTAAAAAGTAATATATGTGTGAAGCTAAGTTTAAGCGATTATAAAAATTGTTTGTATAATAAGTAAATATACTATGGGAATATGTATATATTTAAGTCAAAGCTACATAATATATATACTTCTTTAATAAATAAAATATCGTTAAGTTATGTAGATGAGAAAAGATATGTTTGCTCGAATAATGTAGATACCCTGGCTTGGGGGCATTATAAAGAACAATTTATGAATGATACAGATGACGATGATATTTTAATGCAATTGGATTTTTAATTTGTTTTATTTTTTATGACAAAATTGTATAAATTATATAATAATTTAATAAGCTTTATATATTTTTTGCAATTACACAAATATATGATAAATTTAATCGGCTATATTAATAAAGGCTAATTAATAAATAAATTTTAACATATGTATATATAATTGTCTAATTTATTGGTCATTATATTTAT
Source organism: Linnaemya tessellans (assembly GCA_951800035.1). Classification (NCBI taxonomy): domain Eukaryota; kingdom Metazoa; phylum Arthropoda; class Insecta; order Diptera; family Tachinidae; genus Linnaemya; species Linnaemya tessellans. The sequence goes on from OX637532.1 coordinate 72,019,535, forward strand.
TGAATAAAAATATTAGACATAACTGACCACAATAAAAGTATTGAAATTTTGTTTGCGCTCATAGTTGTATTCAATAGGTCTCTTTAAATAAATTAACTATTTCAATTGGAGGTTGCAAGTTTCTAAAACTATCAAAATATTCTTTGTAGCTGCGATTTTTAAAATAAGCTACCACATGAGTTCTACGTCCATAAAAATCATCTAAATTAACAATACCACATTCTTGTAGTAATGGTTTTTTAGGTAAACGGTTACGCATAAAAACTCCTCTAAATTTACTTATGTAGATGTTTTCCATATTTCATCAAATCTAAATTAGTTAGTGCTCGATTGGGTAGTTTCTCTAAAAGTTTTTTGCGAGGGACTTGTAGTATAATCCATATCCAGATCTATATGGTTTAAGATATAAACCTTTCTCCATAGCAATTGATTCCATATATATATATATATATATATATATATATATATATATATATATTATATCGGGTAGCCTCCGCTTGCTGCTCTTTTCCATTTTTTATATCATTCACAGCTTTTACAATTGCCGATCCTCCAGTAGCCAAACCTCCAACTGCTGACAAAGCTGTTAAACTTGGAACTAATGGTAGAAATCCGCCTACTTTTGGCATCGGTATTACTCTTGGAATATTAATATTACTCCTCTTCCTCCCCTTGAAATTTGAATGAACAACTTTTTTTTGCAATTTCAATAGCAGTATTTAAGTTCTCTGGATTTTCCTTTTTTAAAACTTTTAAAGATGTTCGAACAGCATTAGAAAATAACTTACTATCTGGAGTTTTAGTCTTCTTTGGTCTCTTTTTACTTTTGTTTAACTTGTGGACTTTGGTATTCTTCATACCTAATCGTAATTTAACTTTTGCTTTCATCGCGCTTGTTACAAACCAAGCGCTAGTACGCTCTTTTATATTGCTATCTTCAGATTTTAAACGATTCCAAGCTTTTGCAGCTAATATTTGATCCGCCTGATGTCTTTTATTGATGTCGTTTGTTTGGGAATATGCAATATCATGCTCCTTGCAAGCCTCATCCAATAAATTTATTTCTTTATCCCCTCTCGCTAATCGTTTATTAAGTTTCGGTGCAGGTCCTCAAAACTGATAACCAGGTAACAGCCATACTTTGAGCTTTAACGCTGAAATGCCATGCCTAAACAAAAGCGGCAGCGTTATGTAAAAAAAAACAATAAAAACAGGGTTATCAAACAAACAAATTAAATAACCCTGATTATTTTAACAGCTGGACGGACGACATTTGTGATTTTGTTATTGAAATTTTGTACATATTACAAATATCATATTGTAAATATAGTAATCATATTGTAAATATTTTCTTACCACCATTTTCTAATACGAAGTGCACAAATTTTTTCTTTTATTATATATTTCACTTTTGTAAATCTTTGCTCCCTTTCTCTGGTTACAATTCTCTTCTTTTGCAACCAACTTCATTAGAAAACGCTCTGTCAAAATCGGATTTTCCAATAGCAAAGCGTTGCCGCCGCGTTATTTCGGTATGCTCCATACAAAATATATGGACATGAGAACTTTTGACAGCTAAAAAACGCTTGCCGCCCGTATTTAGAGATGGCAGTAAGTGTAGTACAACGGGTAATTTATCTATTACGTTGTTGACAAAACCGTCTCCAGTTTTATACTGATTGTTAAAATTGCTTTTGCTATAGTTAATAAGCATATTTCTTGTTATTTAATTTTTGTTGCTATGTGAGAGTAGCATGTTCAATGTTAAATATAGTAATGATGAGATTTCTTTATATAAGGCTGAATATATATATATATATATATATATATATATATATATATATATTTTGTTAGGATGTCCTAACAAAATTGTTTCATAGCAAGTCGTGTTTTTTGTCAGCTCCAATAAATCACCTGTAAAGTCTGTACTCAAAGTGTAAATACCTGCATAAATCGTTAGATCGTGCGAAGCGGCTTATAAGTATCAAGTTGCGCTGTTGTTTTCCTCCATAAAAAAGAGATTTTATAAGTTAATTGATATTTAATTTCTTTTATTATTTCACTGGAAGTTTGGTTCTTTGTGCTTGTTTCATCAAATTACTCAAAGCAAGACGAACTAACTAGATAGATAATATCAAAGTAAATATCTACAGTTGTTTCATTCTATCATAATACTGGCAATACTGCACGACAGTTGAGTAAAAGTAATTGCATCGGATTATTTATAAAAACTAAAAATTATATACATATATTTGATTGTTTCATCGTTAATTCCCAAGATATCATGCTTAAAAAAGGGATGTACTTTAGAAGGATCGGATGATAGAATGATAATCTGTTGGTTATGTCACGGTTCATACCATTTTAAGTGCGTTGGTATATCTGGCTTAGTGGGCGAGTCAATAGCTAAAAACAAAAACGTTCATTGGCGTTGTAATAGTTGCCAGAAAGTCAGTGTTGAATTTTTTAAATTCTTCCAGAGCACTAAAAACAATTTCCTGCAAATCCAGAACAACCTTGGCCATTTAACTGAACAAATTAATGAATATGGAAAACTTTTTAGTGACTTTGAAACTTTAGATAGTTTACAATCACCATCCACAATTCGCCGCAAAAGCCCCAGGTTGTTGAATAAAGATAACAATACGATTAATGACGGGTCCAGTTTAACAAAAAATTCGCCTCCTAGAACAACTATGCCTAATGCCTCAGATAATGTTGGTAACATTATTCATGTCAACGATATAAATAATGCTCTGAGCTACTCATCAACGGCCGTGCCTCTAAATAATGCTTCAAAATCTCTAAGCCCCGCTCAATTAAGTAATTTTGATGTCTCAACTCCAGTCTCTTTAACATCAATAGCGAGCTCGTCTACAGTTCTTAATCAAAATATAACTGATACGTCAACAGCCCCAAGGGAGTTGCGTACGATTCCTCCGAAAAAAACCATATTTGCTACACGTTTCGCATCGGATACAAAAGCTGAAGATATGAAATGGTATATTCAAAGGAAATTTGAAAATTGCTCACCACAGGATATTCTCGTTTTTAAAATAGACTCTAGAAATAGAGCATCATTCAAAATAATTGTACCGGAGGTATTGTTTCAGCAAATTGTTAGTCAAGAGTTTTGGCCTAAGAATGCTTTAGTACGTGAATTCATTTATAAAGATGATAATAATGCTCGCTTGCCTAATTTAGTGCATCCCAACCCAAAAAACTAATATCTATTTTATACCAAAATGTCAGAGGTATTAATTCAAAATTGTCATCGATTTACCGAAACAGCTTTGGATATGACAACGATATTATAGCATTCACTGAAACCTGGCTTAATAGTAAAATTAATAATAGCGAAATTATGTGTTCCAGATACCAAATTTTCAGAAAAGATAGAGAAAGTTGTCAAACAGCCAATAATATTGTAAAAAATCGGGTGGTGGTGTTTTAATTGCTGTCTCAACTATGTTTTCGTCGGAAGAAATTATACTGCATGATTTTTTGCATATTGAGTTTATATACGTATTAATGAAAATACATAAACAGCTTATGTATATTATTTGCTTGTATATTCCTCCCAACTCGCAATATTCTATCCATGAGGATTACCTAAAAGCTATAAATGTTATTGCAGATAAAGTAAATTCAAATGATATTATACTTGTGCTGGGAGATTTTAATATGCCAAATGTGTCCTGGAAATCTGTGCCTGATTGTAATTATTTGTCACCTCTTCAATCTTCGGAATTATCGCAGTATTTCACTAACAGTTTACTGGAGTGCTGCCTTTTTCAAATCAACTGCATCACAAATACTTCTGATAAATTGTTAGACCTTGTATTTGTTAATGAACCGTCAGACTTTTCAATATCGCAGCATCCCCCGCTTTCAAATCCTGAGGATAGTTATCATCTTACGATTGAATTAACTTATATCTACCAACCTCTTCGACGGTCAAATACATCTCAGCAAAATAAAATTTTTCGTTTTAAGTCAACAAATTACATTAAACTTCAACGTGAACTCTCTCAAATCGACTGGTTAAATGAATTATCTTATGGCAATGATTTAGACAAAAGTATCGAAAAATTTTACCAGATACTACACAAACGCGTCCTATTTTCAATACCTAGAGTACTACCTGCCCCTGCCATGGTCCACCTTGGAACACTAAACAACTTTCAAGACTTAAAAACCGCAAGAGTAAACTATTTAAAAAGTACAAGCAAAATGCATCTCAACTAAATTATTCCATGTACTCCTCAGCAAGATTTGGATATACCATTGCTAATCAACTGGCTTATAGTGCTTATTCAAACAGGATAAAAAATAACCTGAAAAATGATCCCAAATCTTTTTATAAGTATGTCAACTCGAAGAGGCGTGTGTCAGATTTCCCTTCTGTTATGAAGTTTAAAGATTATGAGTCGTCAGATGATAAAGTTATAAATAATATGTTTGCTGAATTTTTGCATCAACCTATTCTTCGTCTACGTTTAGCAATATAGACCAGTATTCTTACCATATCCCTGAATCAGTGAATTTTAATGTACCTCGTATTGAGCAGCAAACTGTTTTGACTTATATGAAATATCTAAAACTTTCGTATGATCCCGGTCCTGATGGTATTCCTAGTAGTATTTTAAAATACTGTCCTCATTTACTAAGCACTCCATTGACCTATTTATTCAACAAATCACTCAAATTGAGTTACTTTCCTCCAATTTGGAAGAAATCGTTCATCATTCCGCTATTCAAATCTAGATCTAAAGCTGATATATCCAATTATAGAGGTATAGCTAAACTGAGCGCTATACCAAAGTTGTTTGAGCAACTCTTATGCGATACATTGTCTTATCAAGCAACGTCTATCCTTTCTTCTGCGCAGCATGGTTTCTGTAAAGGTGGATCAACTATTACGAATCTCTTAGAATTAACAACCTTAGTTAACGATGGATTTGTCACTGGCAAACAAACAGATGTCATCTATTTTGATTTTAGTAAGGCCTTTGATAAGGTGAATCACAACTTACTTATTCATAAGCTTGATCGAATTGGATTTGGAACGTCTTTAATAAAATGGATCGAATCTTATTTGAAGAACAGAATGCAGTGTGTCAAGTTCCGCAATATGCTCTCTACTGATATAAATGTTATATCAGGTGTGCCTCAGGGTAGTCATCTCGGCCCACTTTTATTTACTTTATTTATTAATGATCTTCCATCCGTTGTTGAAAACTCAAATATACTAATGTATGCAGATGACGTAAAGTTAATCTTATCGCTTGATTCTATTGATCAACAGTTACGTCTCCAAGCTGACATTGTACACTTAACCGCTTGGTGCGCTAATAATTTAATGGACCTAAATGTGAAAAAGTGCAAATATATGATTTTCTCAAGATCAACACCAATCAATGGACTCTATAAAATGAATAATGCTATTCTTGACCTAGTAGATTCATTTAAGGACTTGGGAGTTATTTTAGATAAAAAACTGGGCTTCAGGTGCCATATAACTTCGACGATTAACAAAGCCACTGGTGTTCTGGGTTTTATTAAACGCTGGGCTAAGGAGTTCTCTGACCCTTACACAACAAAGATCTTATTTACTACTTTAGTTCGCCCAATACTTGAATACGGATCTGTTGTATGGGACCCACAATATCTTTCACATTCAAATAAAACAGAGTCAGAACAAGTGCAATTCTTATTATTTTGTCTTCGTGGTCTTCCTTGGAACTCTAATATAAGATTACCATCTTACGAGAGACGCCTAGGACTTATTAAGCTTCCAACCTTAAGGAGCCGTCGACAAATGCTATATGTTACCTTTCTGCTGAATTTAATAAACGGCTGCATCACATCTCAATTTCTCCTGAGCAAAATAAACTTGAATATACCCAATCGTCCAACAAGGTATTATAGCTTCTTGAGAATTAAGTTTTACACTAAAAACTATAGTAACTTCGATCCCTTTCGGAGAATTTGCAATGATTTAAATAGACTTTACCCTTGTATCGATTTCAAAAAAAGTATTGATGTAAAAAATGATATAATTTTACATCTTAACTCATTACAAAATTGATTATAAATAAATGTATAATTTGTTAAATCGACATTTGTTAAAGCCAAATTTTTTGTTTTTGCTGTAATTTGTCTTGTTACTATTAAAACAAAGCTTTAAAGATTCCATTTATATATGTATGTACTTATCATTTCTGAAACATTGTTGTATTTTAATTGTATCAGTCTGTAAGGATTAATCCATAGACTAAATAAATAAAAAAAATATATATATATATATATATATATATATATTGTATATATGTATATATATATATATATATATATATATATATATATATGTATATATATATATATATATATATATATATATATATATATATATATAATAACAATCATATAAACAGATAATCACTTATAAAATGAACGATGATAAGCGAGAAATAGTTAATGAGCTCCACAAACGAGAGCGAAAAAACTTTGAAAGAAGACGAGTTATAATTAAAGGTATTGATGATTTGTGGCAAGCGGATTTGGTTGAAATGATAAATTATGCCCGATATAATAATGGATATCGGAATCATCTCACTGTTATAGACACCTTTTCAAAAAAAGCATGTGCTGTATCAATTAAAAATAAAACTTCAAATAACGTGATAAATGCTATGAAAAACATATTCATTAGCACCAATCGCAATCCAAAAAATCTACAAACAGATGATGGTAAAGAATTTTTCAATAATAAATTTCATCAATTAATGCAATCCAAAAATATTCATCATTACTGAACATAGTCAACAATGCATAGTCACAAAAATGAAATAGAAATTTTCATTGAAACCAATTATATTGATATTTTTTTAATCTCAGAAACTCATTTTACTGATAGATCATTTTTCAAAATAAGATATTACGATTTGGTTATTGCTAATCATCCTGATAATAGAGCTCATGCAGGTGCCGCTATTTTGATAAAATCGAATATTAAATATGAAACACTTTCCTCTATTGAAAAAAAATTTTTTCAAGCTGCTGGAGTAAAAATCAAATGTGATAATAATGAAATAAGTATATTTTCTATTTATTTTCCTCCTAGACATAGTTCAGAGTATGAAGATTTTTTTAAGCAACTTGGTGCAAAATTTATCGTTGGAGGCGATTTCAATGCAAAGCATCCCTGGTGGGGTTCACGCTTGATGAATCCAAAGGGAAGGGAATTGTATAAATGCATATCCAAAAATTAATATTCTGCAATTTCTGCAGGTGGTCCTACATATTGGCCGAGTGATCCACGGAAGATACCCGACCTTCTAGATTTCTTTATTTTCAAATGTATATCAATGGCATCTATGGACATAACTGATTATGCTGACTTAAGCTCTGATCACAGTCCTGTGGTTCTTACACTCAACTTAGTTACTCAAACTTTGACAAAGAACCTTAAAGTACTTACATCTAGAACAGACATGCAACTGTTTACATCGTGGATAGAAGAACACATCAATTTAAATATAAGAATTGTAGATGGTAATCATTTGGAGGATAATATTGAAAAATTTACCAATTTAATTCATGAAGCAGCATATATAGCTACCCCTCCACAACAGAAAACTTATGGTAATAATGTGCGTCTATCGGCTGAAATTAGAGAACTTATTGCAAATAGGAGATTAAGGAGGATATATCAAAACACCAGAAGCACACTTGATAAAACTCATTTTAATAGAGCATCCCAGCAAGTGAAAAAGCGCATAAAAGAGTACAAAAACGATTTGTTAAACAATTATTTAAAAAATTTGAATCCGGTTACTCATGACAGCGAGCATAAACTATGGAATGCAACTAAATACTTGAAACGTCCAATAAAAAGAAACATCCCAATAAAAGGGCTAAATGGTGAATGGTGTAGATCAGACATCAGTAAGGCCAATGCTTTTAAGGAACACTTAGAATCAAAATTCAACCCATTTATTTTAAACAATCCCATTGTAATCGCTGATATTGAAAACTTTTTAGATGTACCATGTCAAATGGATCGCCCTATTAAATCCATATCTCCAGCCGAAGTAAGAAAATTAATAGACAAGTTGAATAATACCAAAACTCCTCGTTACGATAATATAGATTCCAAAGTTCTAAAATCTTTACCGAAAAAATAAATTGTTTTTCTTACAACAATTTATAATTCTATTTTAAGGCTTAACTATTTTCCGTCCCAATGGAAATATGCAAAGATTATAATGGTACTAAAACCTGGCAAAGCTGAAAATAATGTTGCATCCTATAGACCAATCAGTTTGTTGTCTAGTTTTTCGAAAGTCTTTGAAAGGCTCTTTTTACAAAGGTTAATGCCTTTTTAGAAAAACAAAATATTATACCTGATCATCAGTTTGGGTTTAGGCATAATCATGGTACTCCAGAACAATGTCATAGGATTGTCAATAACATTTCATACGCATTAGAAAAAAAATTGTATTGTTCTGGTGTATTTTTAGATGTTCAACAGGCGTTTGATCGAGTCTGGCACAGTGGACTTTTGTATAAACTTAAATAATTAATCCCAGCTCCATATTATTTGGTGCTTAAAACATATATACAAGGCAGATTTTTTTTTGTAAATATAAATGAAAGCTACTCAAATTTCGGTTGCATTAATGTGGGTATTCCTCAAGGTAGTGTTCTGGGACCAGTTTTATATACAATTTTTACTGCAGATATGCCCACAATGGAAATTATAATTACTGCTACGTATGCAGACGATACTGCTATATTAGCTTCTAGCGAATCACCAGTAACAGCTTCTGAACTACTTCAAAATACTACTACTACTAGTACTACTTCAGAATCAATTGAAGCTGCAACACTGTAAAATACTTAGGACTTCATCTTGATCGAAGACTTACCTGGAAATAGCATGTCAAAAAGAAGCGTGAGCAACTAAACTTAAAAACAAGAAAAATGTATTGGTTACTAGGCCCAAGATCAAAAAATAAAACAAAATAAAATTCTGCTGTATAAAACAATACTTAATCCGATATGGACATACGGCATCCAACTTTGGGGCACTACAAGTAACTCTAACGTGGAGATACTACAGAGATACCAGTCAAAAACTCTCAGACTTTTAACAAATGCACCTTGGTTTATCAGCAACAAAAATATACACAGAGACCTTCGAATTTTAATGGTCAAAGATGAAATCAATAACTACAGTGAGAAGTACCTTAATAGACTAAGTAACCATCCCAATGTGTTAGCGATAACCCTATTAGATGATAGCCATGAAATACATAGACTAAAAAGGCTACATGTACTTGACCTCCCCTTCCGAAAATAAAAGAAAAAAAAAATGCCAAATATAAAGGCAAAATACCTTCAGTATTTTCTTTTTTTTTTTTAGTTTGAGTTTTAAAGAAACTCAATATATGTTAATTAAAAGTCATGAAATTTGCTCATTATTTTAATTGTAAAATAGATTGCAAATAAATATAAAAAAAAACAAATAAATATAAAAAAAAAATAAAATAAAAAAATTACTCAACATCTAGTGTTTTGAAGGCATCGATAGTAGAACGATTTAACAGAACTTTAAAAGAAATAATGTGGAAGGAGTTTAGTTATAAGGGGACATACAAATGGATAAGTATATAAAAAGAACTTGTTGATAAATATAACAATACTTTTCATAGAACTATACAAATGACTCCAAAGGAAGTAAATTCGTCGAACGAAAAGTTACTATTGGATACCGCCTACAACAATTTAAAAATATTTAGAAAACCCAAGTTTAAAGTAAATGACAACGTTCGAATAAGTAAATATAAACATACATTCGACAAGGGTTATACGCCAAATTGGACTACTGAGATCTTTAAAATTAAAATGATAAAAAATACAAATCCTAATACCTATGTATATATTAAAAGACTATCAGGTCACGAAATCAAAGGTGGTTTTTATGAGTATGAACTAATGAAAGCTAGATATCCAGAAACATACTTAGTTGAAAAATTTTAAAAAGGGGTAGAAATATGGTTTATGTTAAATGGTTGGGATTTTCATCAGAACATAACTCTTGGATTAATGTTGACGATGCTTCATCATAAAAATTGATGTAAGTACTGTTAATATACTAATCGCAGATCAAACGTTAAAATGTCAATTACTTTAACATTGAACGGAGACTCCTCATGGCTTGGTGCGAATTATTTTCCTCCAATCGAACTAAAGGATAATTATGTATGTGGTCTAATAAGCTTTTTTATCTTTTTTATTTTATTTATTTATTTAGTCTATGGATTAATCCTAACAGTCTGACACAATTAAAATATAACAATGTTTCAGAAATGATAATTACATACATATATAAATGGAATCTATAAAGCTTTGTTTTAATAGTAACAAGACAAATTACAGCAAAAACAAAAAATATGGCTTTAACAAATGTCGATTTAACAAATTAAACATTTATTTATAATCAATTTTGTAATGAGTTAAGATGTAAAATTATATCATTTTTTACGACATCAATACTTTTGTTGAAATCGATACAAGGGTAAAGACTATTAAAATCACTGCAAATTCTCCGAAAGGGATCGAAGTTACTATAGTTTGTAGTGTAAAACTTAATTCTCAAGAAGCTATAATACCTTGTTGGACTATTGGGTATATTCAAGTTTATTTTGCTCAGGAGAAATTGAGATGTGATGCAGCCGTTTATTAAATTCAGCAGAAAGGTAACATTTAGCATTTGTCGACGGCTCCTTAAGGTTGGAAGCTTAATAAGTCCTAGGCGTCTCTCGTAAGATGGTAATCTTATATTAGAGTTCCAAGGAAGACCACGAAGACAAAATAATAAGAATTGCACTTGTACTGAATCTATTTTATTTGAATGTGAAAGATATTGTGGGTCCCATACAACAGATCCGTATTCAAGTATTGGGCGAACTAAAGTAGTAAATAACATCTTGGTTGTATAAGGGTCAGAGAACTCCTTAGCCCAGCGTTTAATAAAACCCAGAACACCAGTAGCTTTGTTAATCGTCGAGGTTATATGGCACCTGAAGTCCAATTTTTTATCTAAAATAACCCCCAAGTCATTAAATGAATCCACTAGGTCATGAACAGCATTATTCATTTTATAGAATCCATTAATTGGTGTTGATCTTGAGAAAATCATATATTTGCACTTTTTCACATTTAGGTCCATTAAATTATTAGCGCACCAAGTGGTCAAGTGTATAATGTCAGCTTGGAGACGCAACTGTTGATCAATAGAATCAAGCGATAAGAATAACTATACGTCATCTGCATACATTAGTATATTTGAGTTTTCAACAACGGATGGAAGATCATTAATAAATAAAGTAAATAAAAGTGGGCCGAGATGACTACCCTGAGGCACACCTGATATAACATTTATATCAGTAGAGAGCATATTGCGGAACTTGACACACTGCATTCTGTTCTTCAAAAAAGATTCGATCCATTTTATTAGAGACGTTCCAAATCCAATTCGAACAAGCTTATGATTAAGTAAGTTGTGATTCACCTTATCAAAGGCCTTACTAAAATCAAAATAGATGACATCTGTTTGTTTGCCAGTGACAAATCCATCATTAACTAAGGTTGTTAATTCTAAGAGATTCGTAATAGTTGATCGACCTTTACAGAAACTTTGACACATATCACTCAATTCCGAATGTTGTTATTGAAACCAATTTATTTCACGTTGGTAATTATGAAATAGAAGTCCCCGTTGGGTCATATGAGCTAACAGATATAGCTGAAGTACTAACAAATAAATATAATGATATAAATTCAAAAGGAGCTCTTTATGTGCGAGCAAATTACAATACTCTACAAACCTGTATTAAAAGCACTATAGATCCAATTTACTTCAATAAGTCAAGATCAATTGGATCCTTACTAGGTTTTAGTTAAAGGGTTTTGGAACCTGGCATAGAACATTACTCAGATAAAACAATAGATAAACAAAACACCCTAATTGTTGAATGTAATATTGTAAGGGGGTCCTATATAAACGACATGTCTGTACATATATTACATCAGTTTTCACTTAACGTTAGCCCGGGATATAAAATAACTGAGGCTCCTACTAATGTAATATATTTACCTGTATATTTAAGAACAATAAATAGTATTGTCTTGACAGTAATTGATCAAGACGGAAACTTAATAAATTTTCGAAGCGAAAAAATAACAATTCGATTACATTTAAAGCCTATGAGAGAATGATTCTATATAATAAAACTGGGTTCCAAAACCATTTACCATTCATTCTACTCTCATCAGCGGGATTCGAAACAGGAAAACTACCAAATTGTAAAAAGATAGTGAATTAAGATAAAAACGAAAATATTAAAAGGATAATAAAACAGGAATCAAATAATATTCTTCGTGAGGATAATAAAACGAGGGAAATTATGAATAATATTATTAATATTTTACAAAAACCCGAATTTGATAATTCAATCATCAAAAAGGAGTATCATAGCTATGCATCATATTTGCAGGCATATAAAAACAATGACGAAATTCGAATTACAATTCAAAATCAAGATTTATATGTTCTACCAAGCGAAAGTCTGCTTTACATTGAACGACATGCAACAAAAGATGATTCAACAGCTTCCACATCTATACGTCTGCTAAACAATTGTAAAGGACACCTATTTGATGAGATTCGGTATGAAATCAATGGAGTTGAAATTGACCGCACGCGTCTTTTAGGTATCGCTACAGAATTAAAAAACTATGTTTCGCTGAATAAATTTGAAAGTGATAATCTACTCAATGCCGGATGGTCACCATTTAATAAGGAAGATCTTACACTTGTAGATGGCTAATTTCTGTGTTCCGCTAAAAGTATTAATGGGATTCGCTGAAGATTTTAATAAAATAATAGTTGACTGCAAACATGAGTTGATTCTTTTAAGATCTAAGGATGATAAACAAGTGTTAAAATCTCAACAATCAAACGAAAAAACTAAGTTATCAATTTTAAATGTTACTTGGAAAGTGCCAGACATTCAACTTGCTGATGCTTATAAATTGCAAATGTTTAAAACAATTAACAATCGGCATCCATTAAATATTACTTTTAGAAGGTGGGATATGTATTATTATCCTTCCCTTCCAGAAAGTACAACAGTTTTATGGAACGTTAAACTTGCCACTGAAAATGAAAGATATCGTTTCCTTCTCTTAGGACTTCGAAATAATGAAAACAAGTTTAAACATTGTTATTTAACGGACATTAAAGTACATCTTAACTCTGATACATATCCTTATGATGATCTGAACCCTAAATTCGATAGAAACCGTTTTGCAATTCTATATGATATGTATATAAAATTTCAACAAAGCTATTACTGACGCGATCCGCAGCCGCTATTAACGAGAGAAAATTTTAAAACTATGGCACCAATAGTTGTTTTGGATGTTACTCATCAGAATGAATCAGTTGAAAGTGGTCCAATCGATATTCGAGTTGAGTTGAAAACGTTAAGAAATGTCCCACCTAATACGTCTGCTTATACACGATGAAATGTTTGAATACATACCCCTCACAAATGAAATAAGAAAACTATTATAGACATATACACTGAATATTTATAGTTGTTAGTTAGTTTAAGGAGAACTACAATAAAAATTGTCAATGCTATATAAATATCATACCTAACACCATTAAGGTTTATTCACAAACACTTTCTCTACATATGTAGTCAGTCATTCTCATTAGTAAAGATGATACTAAAAGATATATACGATTTCTTAAAAAGATGCTCGCATATAATTTCCGATGAAGATAGAAGTAAGCTAATGAATATTCAATCACATCTAGAAAAAGCAAATACCTTGAAACCAATCAAAAATAAATATGGAGAGCATTACGATCATTGTTGTTGGTCCAACGAAAATGAAACCTGTGGACCAGATACCTGTTCATGTGCGCAACATAGGATACGTAATATTGAAATAGAGAAAGAAGCAACCGCACTTATGAAATCATACTACAACATGTATGTATAATGTTGGTAAATGTAAAAACTGTAATTTCCAAAAACTATAATTAAAAATAAAGTAACATAAAAAAGAATTCATATATTTTTTGTTTTATTTACAGAAGAATATATGTATATGTATATATATATATATATATATATATATATATGCGCAATATAATGAATATATGTATATATATATATATATATATATATATATATATATATATATATATATATATATACTTATATATATATATATATATATATATATATATATACTTATATATTCGTTTGTTACACTTATATTTTTTAATTTATTATATTTTTAAAAGGTTGTCAAATTGGACTCTTGATGAGTACAGTTTACATCCACTGAGGATAATGTAAACATTTCAATGATATTGAATAGTTTTCAGATATCCGAACTGTTTGATGTTGTTATTGATGTCGCTTTTTGCTTTTGATGATGTTGAGTCAATCATAAATTGCAAATATAAATGCGATCAACCATAAATGAAAGCAGGCAAAGATATGCTTTGGAAACAGAGATACGTATGTCTTTTGCAAAAATAGTCATAGGCATGTCTTTCTTCCTTAATAGTATGCACAAAAAACCACTCTCCTAGCATGTTTTTCTTTATTAAGAGTTTGTCTTAATATAGCAAATAATGCTGCATAGTTAAAACAAATAAAATGCAAGCAAATTCGTCTCTAAAATAAATATAATTAAGGTAAATGTTACTTTACTGCAAGATATACAATATATATTTACAAAATGTTGTGAAATTAAAAAAATTATCTATAGTTTAGATCGAAAATTGCCGCACCATTTGGTGATTGTCGTCCTTTGACCACATTTTGTCATTAATTTTAGCTAAATAAGGGCCCTCTCTGTTTAAGTACTTAACCATTCTTTGGAGTAAATAAAACCATTTATTGTTGTCTAAATACGCTATGACTTTTGATCCATATTGTGTAACCTTCCAATCAAAATTTAAAATTTTGTGTGGTTCATTTAAAGGAATATCATAAATTTTGGTGTACTCGGACTTTAATCCCTTAAAAAATATTTTGTTATATTTTTAATTTATTTTAAAGAGTTTTTTATAATACGCAACGTTCTTATCACTTTTGTTTGACGTAATTTCAAGTAACTTTAAAGAGTGAGTTTTGCACTTTCTTTTATATAATTTTTTTTTTTGTTGAATTCTCAAAACGTGACACAATTGTACTTTTTTTTGTACAATTACGTCTTTGTTGGTATCGTGGTACCACCTCGAGTAATTTGGTACAATTTAAATATCTGTACCAAAGACTATAGGTTTACGCCTAAGTAGTTCAAAAACGTTTTCTGCTTGAAAAGTTTTCTAATATCTCAGATAATCAGTTAATAAACATAATATATTGACCCTATAAAATTACCTTGGAGTAGTATCCCTACATTACTACTACTACAGCACATTGCAGTAGTATCCCTATAAAATTACTTTGGAGTAGTATCCCTACATTACTACTAATACAGCACATTGGAGTAGTATCCCTTTATTACTACTACTACAGCACATTGGAGTAGAATTCTTATAAAATTACCTTGGAGTAGTACTACATTACTACTACTGTTATCCTCTTCAGATACATATAATTTCTATAATGCTTTGACCTGCCATATATGTCAACAGAGTTTAGGTAACGATCGTGTTAGGGATCACTGTCACATTAGTAGAAAATTTAGAGGTGCAGCCCACAAAAACTGTAATCTAAATTCCTAAGTTCATACTAGTATATTTTCACAACTATTCCAACTATGATTCACATCTTTTTGTTAAGGAATTGTGGAAAATTTCTATGCAACTAGAAGTACTCCCTCTTAATTTCAGCTCATTAAGAAAAATTGTATATTTCCGTATGAGTATCTAAATTCTTTTCAAAAGCTTAATGAGTGTCAGCTTCCTTCGCGCAGAGATTTCTTTAATAAACTGAACAACAAAGAATGTTCTTTAGACAAATACTCACATACCGAAGAGGTTTGGAATACTTTTGGTTGCAAAACCATGAAAGATTACATGAAATTATATTTAAAAACAGATGAACTTTTACTAGCAGATATTTTCGAGAACTTCAGAAATGTTTGTAAAAGTATATATGAGTTGGATCCATGTCAATATTACACAACTCCTGGACTTCCATGGGATGCAATGTTGAAATATACAAGAATTGAGCTCGAATTATTAACAGACATAGATATGTACAATTTTATGAAAAAGGGTATACGTGGTGGAATTGTACAGTGTAGTAAAAGATATTCCAAAGCAAACAACAAATATTTAGAAGATTTTGATAAAGAGAAGCCGTCCGAATTTATTGTATACTTAGATGCAAATAACCTGTATGGTTGGGCGATGTCTGAATATCTCCCATATGGAGGATTCAGATGGTTATCGAATGAGGAGCTGAATTTGGATCCGGAAAGCGTAGCCGATAATGCAACAGATGGTTATGTGTTTGAAGTCACATTGGATTACCCTTTCAACCTACACGACTTACACAATGACGTTCCTTTTTGTGCTGAAAATTAAAGAACTTTGCAATCGAAGCACAGCAAATTGATAACCGATTTCTCTACAAAGCATTCATACGTTATACATTACAGAATCCTCAAACAATGTTAGAAATATGGTTTAATTTTAAAGAAAATACATTGTATTCTAACATTTAAACAATCTCCATGGCTAAAAGATTATATCGACTTTAATACCCAGCATAGAGCCACTGCTAAAAATGCTTTTGAGAAAAATTTCTTCAAATTGCTTAATAATGCAGTGTATGAGAAGACTATGGAGAATGTGGACAAAAGGAGGGACGTAAGAATTGTAACGAATTGGAGCAGAACTAATCGGAATCATTTGGGGCTCAAGACTGGATATCAAACCCCAATTTCCACAATTTGTCTATATTTTTTGACGATATGGTAGCTATCACAATGAATAGAGTGAAGACATGTTATAATAAGCTTGGGATTTTGTGTACTTGAACTCTCTAAATGGAAAATGTATGATTTCCATTACGGATACATGCAACCTTAGTTCAAGAAAAATCTATCATTAAATTATATGGATACTGACTCTTTTATTTACACAATAAAAACAGAAGACTTTTACGCGGTCATAAAGCCTGACATCGAACAACAATTTGATACATCAGATTATGCTCTAGATAACAAATATGACATTCCTCTTTTTAACAAAAAAGTTTTTGGTATGATGAACGATGAAAACTGCGGGAAAATAATGAAAGAATTTGTTGGGCTGCGATCTAAGATGTATTCCTTTAGTATGCAAGATCAAAATGATGTAAAAAAATCGAAAGGGGTGAAGACATCCGTTTTATATAGGTACAGTTTATTGTCATATAGAAATTGTTTGTTTGATAAGTCTATTCTATATGACACCATGTTACCGTTTAAGTCCAAATTACATCAGAGATTGCAGAGATTGCTAAACTTCAAGAAGAAGAAATGGGATAATATCTAGTAATAAGAGAAAAAATTGTTTTGTTTAAGAGAAATAAATAGAAATTGTACCAATACATATATTAAAAATGAGAAAAAAAAATCCTGATTTTTTTTTTTATTTAGCTTCAATGAAACATTACATAATACGAATTAATTAAATTATTTATCACAATTTTTATCAAATAAAATACGGAGCATCGGCAAGTATCTGGATCTTACTCACAATCTGGATGACTCCACGGGCAAGACTTGAAGTGACCATCGTCTTTGTCCTCATCTTCCATTATACAAAAATCCTGGTTTTCATCCAACATATGGAGAAAAAATTTCACCATTTCCCTGTGTTCATATAGTTGACATCCTTCAAAACATCCTTGAACTTTGTTTCGAATTTGACTCATGATGTGAATTTTTGTTACTTTTGGTATCCGAAATTGGCTTGCGATCTTTTTGACTATTAGTTCTCTACTTATAATAGCTTTCAACGAATCAGTTGTAAGATAAATGATATACAATTCAAAAAACTAAATCTGCGTTTCACTCCAAAACTAATTTAAAATTTTGAGTGAAGAACTCAAAAATGTATACATATATCACACTATCTTTTTCCAACTTTTTAGTTTTAAGTATAGATTTCATTATTCATCTATTCGTCTTATGTTCTCTCTCTCTCTCTCTTACATACAAATCAAATATCATTGTTTATCAATTTTCAGTTAAGGCTCATTTAGCCGAACGTTGAAATCGTAAATGTTAGGTAAATATCCAGCTGATCCAAACTGTAATATGGGAACGTGTGAAAACGCTTACTTGACTTTAATAAAATGTTGCCGTAACGTTGGAACCTGCAGAAAATAGAATTTTATTCTAAGGTTACGTGACAATTGTAGACAGTGATGGGACGTATGTATGTTGAATTAAATTGGGGCACAAAAGACCTCTTTTGGAACTTATTTCTCTTTTGATATGTTTAGTTGATAAATATTTATAAGGACATGATATACGCATTTTATATGTTTATCTTTCTAAATAAATGTTTTATTCTCAAATATCGCATTTCTGTATGTGGTTGTTCGTTTCAGATGTATTAAATAGTAGTTTGTACGTATATATGTATAAACACTTTGCAATATTGCAAAACATATAATATATATGAAATCTTCTTATTTGACACATTGTTGTCACAATACTACTATATCCAATTATATATATTGTTATCCAATATTATATTATATTGTTATCCAATGGATTTCTGATTGTATAAAGGTGTAGAAAAGTAAAATAGATTCATATAGAACATACTTTATTTGTTGGTTTAGTTTTGTATGAGTTGCAAGCCTATGTTCTTGTTCTGTTGTTATTTTTGAAAATAGTTTGTAATTTACAAGTTGTGAATTCTCAGATGGTTTTCGGAAGTATATGCATAAGATAAGAGGTTTTTAACTTTTCAAAACTGTGGTTAAAGTCTACTGACGATTTGGTAAAGCACCAATGAAATGCATATAGACATTGCTTAACCACCAACAAATAAATTTCATTTATATATAGTAGTATTGTGACAACAATGTGTCAAATAAGAAGATTTCATAACAGTTTAATTTAGATTTTATTTTTCATTTTGCCTTATAAATACTTTTCTTGTTATCCAATGGATTTCTGATTGTATAAAGGTGTAGAAAAGTAAAATAGATTCATATCGAACATACTTTATTTGTTGGTTTAGTTTTGTATGAGTTGCAAGCCTATGTTCTTGTTCTGTTGTTATTTTTGAAAATAGTTTGTAATTTACAAGTTGTGAATTCTCAGATGGTTTTCGGAAGTATATGCATAAGATAAGAGGTTTTTAACTTTTCAAAACTGTGGTTAAAGTCTACTGACGATTTGGTAAAGCACCAATGAAATGCATATAGACATTGCTTAACCACCAACAAATAAATTTCATTTATATATAGTAGTATTGTGACAACAATGTGTCAAATAAGAAGATTTCATAACAGTTTAATTTAGATTTTATTTTTCATTTTGCCTTATAAATACTTTTCTTGTTATCCAATGGATTTCTGATTGTATAAAGGTGTAGAAAAGTAAAATAGATTCATATCGAACATACTTTATTTGTTGGTTTAGTTTTGTATGAGTTGCAAGCCTATGTTCTTGTTCTGTTGTTATTTTTGAAAATAGTTTGTAATTTACAAGTTGTGAATTCTCAGATGGTTTTCGGAAGTATATGCATAAGATAAGAGGTTTTTAACTTTTCAAAACTGTGGTTAAAGTCTACTGACGATTTGGTAAAGCACCAATGAAATGCATATAGACATTGCTTAACCACCAACAAATAAATTTCATTTATATATAGTAGTATTGTGACAACAATGTGTCAAATAAGAAGATTTCATAACAGTTTAATTTAGATTTTATTTTTCATTTTGCCTTATAAATACTTTTCTTGTTATCCAATGGATTTCTGATTGTATAAAGGCGTAGAAAAGTAAAATAGATTCATATCGAACATACTTTATTTGTTGGTTTAGTTTTGTATGAGCTGCAAGCCTATGTTTTTGTTCTGTTGTTATTTTTGAAAATAGTTTGTAATTTACAAGTTGTGAATTCTCAGATGGTTTTCGGAAGTATATGCATAAGATAAGAGGTTTTTAACTTTTCAAAACTGTGGTTAAAGTCTACTGACGATTTGGTAAAGCACCAATGAAATGCATATAGACATTGCTTAACCACCAACAAATAAATTTCATTTATATATAGTAGTATTGTGACAACAATGTGTCAAATAAGAAGATTTCATAACAGTTTAATTTAGATTTTATTTTTCATTTTGCCTTATAAATACTTTTCTTGTTATCCAATGGATTTCTGATTGTATAAAGGTGTAGAAAAGTAAAATAGATTCATATCGAACATACTTTATTTGTTGGTTTAGTTTTGTATGAGTTGCAAGCCTATGTTCTTGTTCTGTTGTTATTTTTGAAAATAGTTTGTAATTTACAAGTTGTGAATTCTCAGATGGTTTTCGGAAGTATATGCATAAGATAAGAGGTTTTTAACTTTTCAAAACTGTGGTTAAAGTCTACTGACGATTTGGTAAAGCACCAATGAAATGCATATAGACATTGCTTAACCACCAACAAATAAATTTCATTTATATGTAGTAGTATTGTGACAACAATGTGTCAAATAAGAAGATTTCATAACAGTTTAATTTAGATTTTATTTTTCATTTTGCCTTATAAATACTTTTCTTGTTATCCAATGGATTTCTGATTGTATAAAAGTGTAGAAAAGTAAAATAGATTCATATCGAACATACTTTATTTGTTGGTTTATTTTTGTATGAGTTGCAAGCCTATGTTCTTGTTCTGTTGTTATTTTTGAAAATAGTTTGTAATTTACAAGTTGTGAATTCTCAGATGGTTTTCGGAAGTATATGCATAAGATAAGAGGTTTTTAACTTTTCAAAACTGTGGTTAAAGTCTACTGACGATTTGGTAAAGCACCAATGAAATGCATATAGACATTGCTTAACCACCAACAAATAAATTTCATTTATATATAGTAGTATTGTGACAACAATGTGTCAAATAAGAAGATTTCATAACAGTTTAATTTAGATTTTATTTTTCATTTTGCCTTATAAATACTTTTCTTGTTATCCAATGGATTTCTGATTGTATAAAGGCGTAGAAAAGTAAAATAGATTCATATCGAACATACTTTATTTGTTTGTTTAGTTTTGTATGAGTTGCAAGCCTATGTTCTTGTTCTGTTGTTATTTTTGAAAATAGTTTGTAATTTACAAGTTGTGAATTCTCAGATGGTTTTCGGAAGTATATGCATAAGATAAGAGGTTTTTAACTTTTCAAAACTGTGGTTAAAATCTACTGACGATTTGGTAAAGCACCAATGAAATGCATATAGACATTGCTTAACCACCAACAAATAAATTTCATTTATATATAGTAGTATTGTGACAACAATGTGTCAAATAAGAAGATTTCATAACAGTTTAATTTAGATTTTATTTTTCATTTTGCCTTATAAATACTTTTCTTGTTATCCAATGGATTTCTGATTGTATGAAGGTGTAGAAAAGTAAAATAGATTCATATCGAACATACTTTATTTGTTGGTTTAGTTTTGTATGAGTTGCAAGCCTATGTTCTTGTTCTGTTGTTATTTTTGAAAATAGTTTGTAATTTACAAGTTGTGAATTCTCAGATGGTTTTCGGAAGTATATGCATAAGATAAGAGGTTTTTAACTTTTCAAAACTGTGGATAAAGTCTACTGACGATTTGGTAAAGCACCAATGAAATGCATATAGACATTGCTTAACCACCAACAAATAAATTTCATTTATATATAGTAGTATTGTGACAACAATGTGTCAAATAAGAAGATTTCATAACAGTTTAATTTAGATTTTATTTTTCATTTTGCCTTATAAATACTTTTCTTGTTATCCAATGGATTTCTGATTGTATGAAGGTGTAGAAAAGTAAAATAGATTCATATCGAACATACTTTATTTGTTGGTTTAGTTTTGTATGAGTTGCAAGCCTATGTTCTTGTTCTGTTGTTATTTTTGAAAATAGTTTGTAATTTACAAGTTGTGAATTCTCAGATGGTTTTCGGAAGTATATGCATAAGATAAGAGGTTTTTAACTTTTCAAAACTGTGGTTAAAGTCTACTGACGATTTGGTAAAGCACCAATGAAATGCATATAGACATTGCTTAACCACCAACAAATAAATTTCATTTATATATAGTAGTATTGTGACAACAATGTGTCAAATAAGAAGATTTCATAACAGTTTAATTTAGATTTTATTTTTCATTTTGCCTTATAAATACTTTTCTTGTTATCCAATGGATTTCTGATTGTATAAAGGTGTAGAAAAGTAAAATAGATTCATATCGAACATACTTTATTTGTTGGTTTAGTTTTGTATGAGTTGCAAGCCTATGTTCTTGTTCTGTTGTTATTTTTGAAAATAGTTTGTAATTTACAAGTTGTGAATTCTCAGATGGTTTTCGGAAGTATATGCATAAGATAAGAGGTTTTTAACTTTTCAAAACTGTGGTTAAAGTCTACTGACGATTTGGTAAAGCACCAATGAAATGCATATAGACATTGCTTAACCACCAACAAATAAATTTCATTTATATGTAGTAGTATTGTGACAACAATGTGTCAAATAAGAAGATTTCATAACAGTTTAATTTAGATTTTATTTTTCATTTTGCCTTATAAATACTTTTCTTGTTATCCAATGGATTTCTGATTGTATAAAAGTGTAGAAAAGTAAAATAGATTCATATCGAACATACTTTATTTGTTGGTTTATTTTTGTATGAGTTGCAAGCCTATGTTCTTGTTCTGTTGTTATTTTTGAAAATAGTTTGTAATTTACAAGTTGTGAATTCTCAGATGGTTTTCGGAAGTATATGCATAAGATAAGAGGTTTTTAACTTTTCAAAACTGTGGTTAAAGTCTACTGACGATTTGGTAAAGCACCAATGAAATGCATATAGACATTGCTTAACCACCAACAAATAAATTTCATTTATATATAGTAGTATTGTGACAACAATGTGTCAAATAAGAAGATTTCATAAAAGTTTAATTTAGATTTTATTTTTCATTTTGCCTTATAAATACTTTTCTTGTTATCCAATGGATTTCTGATTGTATAAAGGCGTAGAAAAGTAAAATAGATTCATATCGAACATACTTTATTTGTTTGTTTAGTTTTGTATGAGTTGCAAGCCTATGTTCTTGTTCTGTTGTTATTTTTGAAAATAGTTTGTAATTTACAAGTTGTGAATTCTCAGATGGTTTTCGGAAGTATATGCATAAGATAAGAGGTTTTTAACTTTTCAAAACTGTGGTTAAAATCTACTGACGATTTGGTAAAGCACCAATGAAATGCATATAGACATTGCTTAACCACCAACAAATAAATTTCATTTATATATAGTAGTATTGTGACAACAATGTGTCAAATAAGAAGATTTCATAACAGTTTAATTTAGATTTTATTTTTCATTTTGCCTTATAAATACTTTTCTTGTTATCCAATGGATTTCTGATTGTATGAAGGTGTAGAAAAGTAAAATAGATTCATATCGAACATACTTTATTTGTTGGTTTAGTTTTGTATGAGTTGCAAGCCTATGTTCTTGTTCTGTTGTTATTTTTGAAAATAGTTTGTAATTTACAAGTTGTGAATTCTCAGATGGTTTTCGGAAGTATATGCATAAGATAAGAGGTTTTTAACTTTTCAAAACTGTGGATAAAGTCTACTGACGATTTGGTAAAGCACCAATGAAATGCATATAGACATTGCTTAACCACCAACAAATAAATTTCATTTATATATAGTAGTATTGTGACAACAATGTGTCAAATAAGAAGATTTCATAACAGTTTAATTTAGATTTTATTTTTCATTTTGCCTTATAAATACTTTTCTTTTTATCCAATGGATTTCTGATTGTATGAAGGTGTAGAAAAGTAAAATAGATTCATATCGAACATACTTTATTTGTTGGTTTAGTTTTGTATGAGTTGCAAGCCTATGTTCTTGTTCTGTTGTTATTTTTGAAAATAGTTTGTAATTTACAAGTTGTGAATTCTCAGATGGTTTTCGGAAGTATATGCATAAGATAAGAGGTTTTTAACTTTTCAAAACTGTGGTTAAAGTCTACTGACGATTTGGTAAAGCACCAATGAAATGCATATAGACATTGCTTAACCACCAACAAATAAATTTCATTTATATATAGTAGTATTGTGACAACAATGTGTCAAATAAGAAGATTTCATAACAGTTTAATTTAGATTTTATTTTTCATTTTGCCTTATAAATACTTTTCTTGTTATCCAATGGATTTCTGATTGTATAAAGGTGTAGAAAAGTAAAATAGATTCATATCGAACATACTTTATTTGTTGGTTTAGTTTTGTATGAGTTGCAAGCCTATGTTCTTGTTCTGTTGTTATTTTTGAAAATAGTTTGTAATTTACAAGTTGTGAATTCTCAGATGGTTTTCGGAAGTATATGCATAAGATAAGAGGTTTTTAACTTTTCAAAACTGTGGTTAAAGTCTACTGACGATTTGGTAAAGCACCAATGAAATGCATATAGACATTGCTTAACCACCAACAAATAAATTTCATTTATATATAGTAGTATTGTGACAACAATGTGTCAAATAAGAAGATTTCATAACAGTTTAATTTAGATTTTATTTTTCATTTTGCCTTATAAATACTTTTCTTGTTATCCAATGGATTTCTGATTGTATAAAGGCGTAGAAAAGTAAAATAGATTCATATCGAACATACTTTATTTGTTGGTTTAGTTTTGTATGAGCTGCAAGCCTATGTTCTTGTTCTGTTGTTATTTTTGAAAATAGTTTGTAATTTACAAGTTGTGAATTCTCAGATGGTTTTCGGAAGTATATGCATAAGATAAGAGGTTTTTAACTTTTCAAAACTGTGGTTAAAGTCTACTGACGATTTGGTAAAGCACCAATGAAATGCATATAGACATTGCTTAACCACCAACAAATAAATTTCATTTATATATAGTAGTATTGTGACAACAATGTGTCAAATAAGAAGATTTCATAACAGTTTAATTTAGATTTTATTTTTCATTTTGCCTTATAAATACTTTTCTTGTTATCCAATGGATTTCTGATTGTATAAAGGTGTAGAAAAGTAAAATAGATTCATATCGAACATACTTTATTTGTTGGTTTAGTTTTGTATGAGTTGCAAGCCTATGTTCTTGTTCTGTTGTTATTTTTGAAAATAGTTTGTAATTTACAAGTTGTGAATTCTCAGATGGTTTTCGGAAGTATATGCATAAGATAAGAGGTTTTTAACTTTTCAAAACTGTGGTTAAAGTCTACTGACGATTTGGTAAAGCACCAATGAAATGCATATAGACATTGCTTAACCACCAACAAATAAATTTCATTTATATGTAGTAGTATTGTGACAACAATGTGTCAAATAAGAAGATTTCATAACAGTTTAATTTAGATTTTATTTTTCATTTTGCCTTATAAATACTTTTCTTGTTATCCAATGGATTTCTGATTGCATAAAAGTGTAGAAAAGTAAAATAGATTCATATCGAACATACTTTATTTGTTGGTTTATTTTTGTATGAGTTGCAAGCCTATGTTCTTGTTCTGTTGTTATTTTTGAAAATAGTTTGTAATTTACAAGTTGTGAATTCTCAGATGGTTTTCGGAAGTATATGCATAAGATAAGAGGTTTTTAACTTTTCAAAACTGTGGTTAAAGTCTACTGACGATTTGGTAAAGCACCAATGAAATGCATATAGACATTGCTTAACCACCAACAAATAAATTTCATTTATATATAGTAGTATTGTGACAACAATGTGTCAAATAAGAAGATTTTATAACAGTTTAATTTAGATTTTATTTTTCATTTTGCCTTATAAATACTTTTCTTGTTATCCAATGGATTTCTGATTGTATAAAGGCGTAGAAAAGTAAAATAGATTCATATCGAACATACTTTATTTGTTTGTTTAGTTTTGTATGAGTTGCAAGCCTATGTTCTTGTTCTGTTGTTATTTTTGAAAATAGTTTGTAATTTATAAGTTGTGAATTCTCAGATGGTTTTCGGAAGTATATGCATAAGATAAGAGGTTTTTAACTTTTCAAAACTGTGGTTAAAATCTACTGACGATTTGGTAAAGCACCAATGAAATGCATATAGACATTGCTTAACCACCAACAAATAAATTTCATTTATATATAGTAGTATTGTGACAACAATGTGTCAAATAAGAAGATTTCATAACAGTTTAATTTAGATTTTATTTTTCATTTTGCCTTATAAATACTTTTCTTGTTATCCAATGGATTTCTGATTGTATGAAGGTGTAGAAAAGTAAAATAGATTCATATCGAACATACTTTATTTGTTGGTTTAGTTTTGTATGAGTTGCAAGCCTATGTTCTTGTTCTGTTGTTATTTTTGAAAATAGTTTGTAATTTACAAGTTGTGAATTCTCAGATGGTTTTCGGAAGTATATGCATAAGATAAGAGGTTTTTAACTTTTCAAAACTGTGGATAAAGTCTACTGACGATTTGGTAAAGCACCAATGAAATGCATATAGACATTGCTTAACCACCAACAAATAAATTTCATTTATATATAGTAGTATTGTGACAACAATGTGTCAAATAAGAAGATTTCATAACAGTTTAATTTAGATTTTATTTTTCATTTTGCCTTATAAATACTTTTCTTGTTATCCAATGGATTTCTGATTGTATGAAGGTGTAGAAAAGTAAAATAGATTCATATCGAACATACTTTATTTGTTGGTTTAGTTTTGTATGAGTTGCAAGCCTATGTTCTTGTTCTGTTGTTATTTTTGAAAATAGTTTGTAATTTACAAGTTGTGAATTCTCAGATGGTTTTCGGAAGTATATGCATAAGATAAGAGGTTTTTAACTTTTCAAAACTGTGGTTAAAGTCTACTGACGATTTGGTAAAGCACCAATGAAATGCATATAGACATTGCTTAACCACCAACAAATAAATTTCATTTATATATAGTAGTATTGTGACAACAATGTGTCAAATAAGAAGATTTCATAACAGTTTAATTTAGATTTTATTTTTCATTTTGCCTTATAAATACTTTTCTTGTTATCCAATGGATTTCTGATTGTATAAAGGCGTAGAAAAGTAAAATAGATTCATATCGAACATACTTTATTTGTTGGCTTAGTTTTGTATGAGTTGCAAGCCTATGTTCTTGTTCTGTTGTTATTTTTGAAAATAGTTTGTAATTTACAAGTTGTGAATTCTCAGATGGTTTTCGGAAGTATATGCATAAGATAAGAGGTTTTTAACTTTTCAAAACTGTGGTTAAAGTCTACTGACGATTTGGTAAAGCACCAATGAAATGCATATAGACATTGCTTAACCACCAACAAATAAATTTCATTTATATATAGTAGTATTGTGACAACAATGTGTCAAATAAGAAGATTTCATAACAGTTTAATTTAGATTTTATTTTTCATTTTGCCTTATAAATACTTTTCTTGTTATCCAATGGATTTCTGATTGTATAAAGGTGTAGAAAAGTAAAATAGATTCATATCGAACATACTTTATTTGTTGGTTTAGTTTTGTATGAGTTGCAAGCCTATGTTCTTGTTCTGTTGTTATTTTTGAAAATAGTTTGTAATTTACAAGTTGTGAATTCTCAGATGGTTTTCGGAAGTATATGCATAAGATAAGAGGTTTTTAACTTTTCAAAACTGTGGTTAAAGTCTACTGACGATTTGGTAAAGCACCAATGAAATGCATATAGACATTGCTTAACCACCAACAAATAAATTTCATTTATATATAGTAGTATTGTGACAACAATGTGTCAAATAAGAAGATTTCATAACAGTTTAATTTAGATTTTATTTTTCATTTTGCCTTATAAATACTTTTCTTGTTATCCAATGGATTTCTGATTGTATAAAGGTGTAGAAAAGTAAAATAGATTCATATCGAACATACTTTATTTGTTGGTTTAGTTTTGTATGAGTTGCAAGCCTATGTTCTTGTTCTGTTGTTATTTTTGAAAATAGTTTGTAATTTACAAGTTGTGAATTCTCAGATGGTTTTCGGAAGTATATGCATAAGATAAGAGGTTTTTAACTTTTCAAAACTGTGGTTAAAGTCTACTGACGATTTGGTAAAGCACCAATGAAATGCATATAGACATTGCTTAACCACCAACAAATAAATTTCATTTATATATAGTAGTATTGTGACAACAATGTGTCAAATAAGAAGATTTCATAACAGTTTAATTTAGATTTTATTTTTCATTTTGCCTTATAAATACTTTTCTTGTTATCCAATGGATTTCTGATTGTATAAAGGCGTAGAAAAGTAAAATAGATTCATATCGAACATACTTTATTTGTTGGCTTAGTTTTGTATGAGTTGCAAGCCTATGTTCTTGTTCTGTTGTTATTTTTGAAAATAGTTTGTAATTTACAAGTTGTGAATTCTCAGATGGTTTTCGGAAGTATATGCATAAGATAAGAGGTTTTTAACTTTTCAAAACTGTGGTTAAAGTCTACTGACGATTTGGTAAAGCACCAATGAAATGCATATAGACATTGCTTAACCACCAACAAATAAATTTCATTTATATATAGTAGTATTGTGACAACAATGTGTCAAATAAGAAGATTTCATAACAGTTTAATTTAGATTTTATTTTTCATTTTGCCTTATAAATACTTTTCTTGTTATCCAATGGATTTCTGATTGTATAAAGGTGTAGAAAAGTAAAATAGATTCATATCGAACATACTTTATTTGTTGGTTTAGTTTTGTATGAGTTGCAAGCCAATGTTCTTGTTCTGTTGTTATTTTTGAAAATAGTTTGTAATTTACAAGTTGTGAATTCTCAGATGGTTTTCGGAAGTATATGCATAAGATAAGAGGTTTTTAACTTTTCAAAACTGTGGATAAAGTCTACTGACGATTTGGTAAAGCACCAATGAAATGCATATAGACATTGCTTAACCACCAACAAATAAATTTCATTTATATATAGTAGTATTGTGACAACAATGTGTCAAATAAGAAGATTTCATAACAGTTTAATTTAGATTTTATTTTTCATTTTGCCTTATAAATACTTTTCTTGTTATCCAATGGATTTCTGATTGTATAAAGGTGTAGAAAAGTAAAATAGATTTTTATCGAACATACTTTATTTGTTGGTTTAGTTTTGTATGAGTTGCAAGCCTATGTTCTTGTTCTGTTGTTATTTTTGAAAATAGTTTGTAATTTACAAGTTGTGAATTCTCAGATGGTTTTCGGAGGTATATGCATAAGATAAGAGGTTTTTAACTTTTCAAAACTGTGGTTAAAGTCTACTGACGATTTGGTAAAGCACCAATGAAATGCATATAGACATTGCTTAACCACCAACAAATAAATTTCATTTATATATAGTAGTATTGTGACAACAATGTGTCAAATAAGAAGATTTCATAACAGTTTAATTTAGATTTTATTTTTCATTTTGCCTTATAAATACTTTTCTTGTTATCCAATGGATTTCTGATTGTATAAAGGCATAGAAAAGTAAAATAGATTCATATCGAACATACTTTATTTGTTGGCTTAGTTTTGTATGAGTTGCAAGCCTATGTTCTTGTTCTGTTGTTATTTTTGAAAATAGTTTGTAATTTACAAGTTGTGAATTCTCAGATGGTTTTCGGAAGTATATGCATAAGATAAGAGGTTTTTAACTTTTCAAAACTGTGGTTAAAGTCTACTGACGATTTGGTAAAGCACCAATGAAATGCATATAGACATTGCTTAACCACCAACAAATAAATTTCATTTATATATAGTAGTATTGTGACAACAATGTGTCAAATAAGAAGATTTCATAACAGTTTAATTTAGATTTTATTTTTCATTTTGCCTTATAAATACTTTTCTTGTTATCCAATGGATTTCTGATTGTATAAAGGTGTAGAAAAGTAAAATAGATTCATATCGAACATACTTTATTTGTTGGTTTAGTTTTGTATGAGTTGCAAGCCTATGTTCTTGTTCTGTTGTTATTTTTGAAAATAGTTTGTAATTTACAAGTTGTGAATTCTCAGATGGTTTTCGGAAGTATATGCATAAGATAAGAGGTTTTTAACTTTTCAAAACTGTGGTTAAAGTCTACTGACGATTTGGTAAAGCACCAATGAAATGCATATAGACATTGCTTAACCACCAACAAATAAATTTCATTTATATATAGTAGTATTGTGACAACAATGTGTCAAATAAGAAGATTTCATAACAGTTTAATTTAGATTTTATTTTTCATTTTGCCTTATAAATACTTTTCTTGTTATCCAATGGATTTCTGATTGTATAAAGGTGTAGAAAAGTAAAATAGATTCATATCGAACATACTTTATTTGTTGGTTTAGTTTTGTATGAGTTGCAAGCCTATGTTCTTGTTCTGTTGTTATTTTTGAAAATAGTTTGTAATTTACAAGTTGTGAATTCTCAGATGGTTTTCGGAAGTATATGCATAAGATAAGAGGTTTTTAACTTTTCAAAACTGTGGTTAAAGTCTACTGACGATTTGGTAAAGCACCAATGAAATGCATATAGACATTGCTTAACCACCAACAAATAAATTTCATTTATATATAGTAGTATTGTGACAACAATGTGTCAAATAAGAAGATTTCATAACAGTTTAATTTAGATTTTATTTTTCATTTTGCCTTATAAATACTTTTCTTGTTATCCAATGGATTTCTGATTGTATAAAGGTGTAGAAAAGTAAAATAGATTCATATCGAACATACTTTATTTGTTGGTTTAGTTTTGTATGAGTTGCAAGCCTATGTTCTTGTTCTGTTGTTATTTTTGAAAATAGTTTGTAATTTACAAGTTGTGAATTCTCAGATGGTTTTCGGAAGTATATGCATAAGATAAGAGGTTTTTAACTTTTCAAAACTGTGGTTAAAGTCTACTGACGATTTGGTAAAGCACCAATGAAATGCATATAGACATTGCTTAACCACCAACAAATAAATTTCATTTATATATAGTAGTATTGTGACAACAATGTGTCAAATAAGAAGATTTCATAACAGTTTAATTTAGATTTTATTTTTCATTTTGCCTTATAAGTACTTTTCTTGTTATCCAATGGATTTCTGATTGTATAAAGGTGTAGAAAAGTAAAATAGATTCATATCGAACATACTTTATTTGTTGGTTTAGTTTTGTATGAGTTGCAAGCCTATGTTCTTGTTCTGTTGTTATTTTTGAAAATAGTTTGTAATTTACAAGTTGTGAATTCTCAGATGGTTTTCGGAAGTATATGCATAAGATAAGAGGTTTTTAACTTTTCAAAACTGTGGTTAAAGTCTACTGACGATTTGGTAAAGCACCAATGAAATGCATATAGACATTGCTTAACCACCAACAAATAAATTTCATTTATATATAGTAGTATTGTGACAACAATGTGTCAGATAAGAAGATTTCATAACAGTTTAATTTAGATTTTATTTTTCATTTTGCCTTATAAATACTTTTCTTGTTATCCAATGGATTTCTGATTGTATAAAGGTGTAGAAAAGCAAAATAGATTCATATCGAACATACCTTATTTGTTGGTTTAGTTTTGTATGAGTTGCAAGCCTATGTTCTTGTTCTGTTGTTATTTTTGAAAATAGTTTGTAATTTACAAGTTGTGAATTCTCAGATGGTTTTCGGAAGTATATGCATAAGATAAGAGGTTTTTAACTTTTCAAAACTGTGGTTAAAGTCTACTGACGATTTGGTAAAGCACCAATGAAATGCATATAGACATTGCTTAACCACCAACAAATAAATTTCATTTATATATAGTAGTATTGTGACAACAATGTGTCAAATAAGAAGATTTCATAACAGTTTAATTTAGATTTTATTTTTCATTTTGCCTTATAAATACTTTTCTTGTTATCCAATGGATTTCTGATTGTATAAAGGCGTAGAAAAGTAAAATAGATTCATATCGAACATACTTTATTTGTTGGTTTAGTTTTGTATGAGTTGCAAGCCTATGTTCTTGTTCTGTTGTTATTTTTGAAAATAGTTTGTAATTTACAAGTTGTGAATTCTCAGATGGTTTTCGGAAGTATATGCATAAGATAAGAGGTTTTTAACTTTTCAAAACTGTGGTTAAAGTCTACTGACGATTTGGTAAAGCACCAATGAAATGCATATAGACATTGCTTAACCACCAACAAATAAATTTCATTTATATATAGTAGTATTGTGACAACAATGTGTCAAATAAGAAGATTTCATAACAGTTTAATTTAGATTTTATTTTTCATTTTGCCTTATAAATACTTTTCTTGTTATCCAATGGATTTCTGATTGTATAAAGGTGTAGAAAAGTAAAATAGATTCATATCGAACATACTTTATTTGTTGGTTTAGTTTTGTATGAGTTGCAAGCCTATGTTCTTGTTCTGTTGTTATTTTTGAAAATAGTTTGTAATTTACAAGTTGTGAATTCTCAGATGGTTTTCGGAAGTATATGCATAAGATAAGAGGTTTTTAACTTTTCAAAACTGTGGTTAAAGTCTACTGACGATTTGGTAAAGCACCAATGAAATGCATATAGACATTGCTTAACCACCAACAAATAAATTTCATTTATATATAGTAGTATTGTGACAACAATGTGTCAAATAAGAAGATTTCATAACAGTTTAATTTAGATTTTATTTTTCATTTTGCCTTATAAATACTTTTCTTGTTATCCAATGGATTTCTGATTGTATAAAGGCGTAGAAAAGTAAAATAGATACATATCGAACATACTTTATTTGTTGGTTTAGTTTTGTATGTGTTGCAAGCCTATGTTCTTGTTCTGTTGTTATTTTTGAAAATAGTTTGTAATTTACAAGTTGTGAATTCTCAGATGGTTTTCGGAAGTATATGCATAAGATAAGAGGTTTTTAACTTTTCAAAACTGTGGTTAAAGTCTACTGACGATTTGGTAAAGCACCAATGAAATGCATATAGACATTGCTTAACCACCAACAAATAAATTTCATTTATATATAGTAGTATTCTGACAACAATGTGTCAAATAAGAAGATTTCATAACAGTTTAATTTAGATATTATTTTTCATTTTGCCTTATAAATACTTTTCTTGTTATCCAATGGATTTCTGATTGTATAAAGGCGTAGAAAAGTAAAATAGATTCATATCGAACATACTTTATTTGTTGGTTTAGTTTTGTATGAGTTGCAAGCCTATGTTCTTGTTCTGTTGTTATTTTTGAAAATAGTTTGTAATTTACAAGTTGTGAATTCTCAGATGGTTTTCGGAAGTATATGCATAAGATAAGAGGTTTTTAACTTATCAAAACTGTGGTTAAAGTCTACTGACGATTTGGTAAAGCACCAATGAAATGCATATAGACATTGCTTAACCACCAACAAATAAATTTCATATATATATAATAGTATTGTGACAACAATGTGTCAAATAAGAAGATTTCATAACAGTTTAATTTAGATTTTATTTTTCATTTTGCCTTATAAATACTTTTCTTGTTATCCAATGGATTTCTGATTGTATAAAGGTGTAGAAAAGTAAAATAGATTCATATCGAACATACTTTATTTGTTGGTTTAGTTTTGTATGAGTTGCAAGCCTATGTTCTTGTTCTGTTGTTATTTTTGAAAATAGTTTGTAATTTACAAGTTGTGAATTCTCAGATGGTTTTCGGAAGTATATGCATAAGATAAGAGGTTTTTAACTTTTCAAAACTGTGGTTAAAGTCTACTGACGATTTGGTAAAGCACCAATGAAATGCATATAGACATTGCTTAACCACCAACAAATAAATTTCATTTATATATAGTAGTATTGTGACAACAATGTGTCAAATAAGAAGATTTCATAACAGTTTAATTTAGATTTTATTTTTCATTTTGCCTTATAAATACTTTTCTTGTTATCCAATGGATTTCTGATTGTATAAAGGTGTAGAAAAGTAAAATAGATTCATATCGAACATACTTTATTTGTTGGTTTAGTTTTGTATGAGTTGCAAGCCTATGTTCTTGTTCTGTTGTTATTTTTGAAAATAGTTTGTAATTTACAAGTTGTGAATTCTCAGATGGTTTTCGGAAGTATATGCATAAGATAAGAGGTTTTTAACTTTTCAAAACTGTGGTTAAAGTCTACTGACGATTTGGTAAAGCACCAATGAAATGCATATAGACATTGCTTAACCACCAACAAATAAATTTCATTTATATATAGTAGTATTGTGACAACAATGTGTCAAATAAGAAGATTTCATAACAGTTTAATTTAGATTTTATTTTTCATTTTGCCTTATAAATACTTTTCTTGTTATCCAATGGATTTCTGATTGTATAAAGGCGTAGAAAAGTAAAATAGATTCATATCGAACATACTTTATTTGTTGGTTTAGTTTTGTATGAGTTGCAAGCCTATGTTCTTGTTCTGTTGTTATTTTTGAAAATAGTTTGTAATTTACAAGTTGTGAATTCTCAGATGGTTTTCGGAAGTATATGCATAAGATAAGAGGTTTTTAACTTTTCAAAACTGTGGTTAAAGTCTACTGACGATTTGGTAAAGCACCAATGAAATGCATATAGACATTGCTTAACCACCAACAAATAAATGTCATTTATATATAGTAGTATTGTGACAACAATGTGTCAAATAAGAAGATTTCATAACAGTTTAATTAAGATTTTATTTTTCATTTTGCCTTATAAATACTTTTCTTGTTATCCAATGGATTTCTGATTGTATAAAGGTGTAGAAAAGTAAAATAGATTCATATCGAACATACTTTATTTGTTGGTTTAGTTTTGTATGAGTTGCAAGCCTATGTTCTTGTTCTGTTGTTATTTTTGAAAATAGTTTGTAATTTACAAGTTGTGAATTCTCAGATGGTTTTCGGAAGTATATGCATAAGATAAGAGGTTTTTAACTTTTCAAAACTGTGGTTAAAGTCTACTGACGATTTGGTATAGCACCAATGAAATGCATATAGACATTGCTTAACCACCAACAAACAAATTTCATTTATATATAGTAGTATTGTGACAACAATGTGTCAAATAAGAAGATTTCATAACAGTTTAATTTAGATTTTATTTTTCATTTTGCCTTATAAATACTTTTCTTGTTATCCAATGGATTTCTGATTGTATAAAGGTGTAGAAAAGTAAAATAGATTCATATCGAACATACTTTATTTGTTGGTTTAGTTTTGTATGAGTTGCAAGCCTATGTTCTTGTTCTGTTGTTATTTTTGAAAATAGTTTGTAATTTACAAGTTGTGAATTCTCAGATGGTTTTCGGAAGTATATGCATAAGATAAGAGGTTTTTAACTTTTCAAAACTGTGGTTAAAGTCTACTGACGATTTGGTAAAGCACCAATGAAATGCATATAGACATTGCTTAACCACCAACAAATAAATTTCATTTATATATAGTAGTATTGTGACAACAATGTGTCAAATAAGAAGATTTCATAACAGTTTAATTTAGATTTTATTTTTCATTTTGCCTTATAAATACTTTTCTTGTTATCCAATGGATTTCTGATTGTATAAAGGTGTAGAAAAGTAAAATAGATTCATATCGAACATACTTTATTTGTTGGTTTAGTTTTGTATGAGTTGCAAGCCTATGTTCTTGTTCTGTTGTTATTTTTGAAAATAGTTTGTAATTTACAAGTTGTGAATTCTCAGATGGTTTTCGGAAGTATATGCATAAGATAAGAGGTTTTTAACTTTTCAAAACTGTGGTTAAAGTCTACTGACGATTTGGTAAAGCACCAATGAAATGCATATAGACATTGCTTAACCACCAACAAATAAATTTCATTTATATATAGTAGTATTGTGACAACAATGTGTCAAATAAGAAGATTTCATAACAGTTTAATTTAGATTTTATTTTTATTTTGCCTTTAAATACTTTTCTTGTTATCCAATGGATTTCTGATTGTATAAAGGTGTAGAAAAGTAAAATAGATTCATATCGAACATACTTTATTTGTTGGTTTAGTTTTGTATGAGTTGCAAGCCTATGTTCTTGTTCTGTTGTTATTTTTGAAAATAGTTTGTAATTTACAAGTTGTGAATTCTCAGATGGTTTTCGGAAGTATATGCATAAGATAAGAGGTTTATAACTTTTCAAAACTGTGGTTAAAGTCTACTGACGATTTGGTAAAGCACCAATGAAATGCATATAGACATTGCTTAACCACCAACAAATAAATTTCATTTACATATAATATATATTGTAATAAGGAAAAAAATGTGCCCATATTATTAAACTTATGCCAAGGAATGACTCATTATAGTATAATATACACAACCAATATACACAATTAATAGTATAATGATTATACTATTAATTGTGTATATTGGTGTTTCTGATGCCTCTGTACCATTTGATTAATTTGCGTACTGTTTCAACACGAAAGCCAATAACATAAACATATTAAAGTGCCATCAATGTTTTAAACAGTTGTATAGAGTTTTATTGTATTTATTTTTGGTAGCATGTTAACGGGACGTATTTCGTTTGGTGACTTGGTATTTGCAACTTTTTGGATCGGAACGATATAAGATTCTTTAAGGATGTCAGGAAAAGTGCCAGTCTGAAGCGATTTAATTACTAAATGATGCAGTAACTGTCCTATTATATCAAAGTTACCAAGAAGTGTTCTGATTGTAAGAAAATGTTGATCCCTTTTGTTGTTCATATTTTTCATAATTTTCTTGACTTCTAATATATCAACTAACTCAAATTGGAAAGGTGAATGATGATTGATATGGATATTATCTTCATATTTGATGTTAGGAATACTTGCTGCAATTTCTCTCACGCTTTCTACAAAAAATAAGTTCAGTTCTTCTGCTATTTGCAATTCGTCATTTATTATTTTGCCATTTAATTCTATTTCATTAATTTGCGAGTTCTCCTTTTTTAATATGAGCATTTTTAAAGCCCTCCACATATCTTTTTGGTTAGAACATTGGCTTATTTTGGCATTTATGTACTTAGTTTCACTTTTTCTTAACATTGAACTATATTGGTTTCTTACTGCCATACCTAAATACGGGCGGCAAGCGTTTTTTAACTGTCAAAAGTTCTCATGTCCATACATTTTGTATGGAGCATTCCGAAATAACGCGGCGGCAACGCTTTGCTATTGGAAAATCCGATTTTGACAGAGCGTTTTCTAATGAAGTTGGTTGCAAAAGAAAAGAATTGTAACCAGAGAAAAACAGCAAAGATTTAAAAAAGTGAAATATATAATAAAAGAAAAAATTTGTGCACTTCGTATTAGAAAATGGCGGTAAGAAAATATTTACAATATGATTATATACATACATATGTATGCACGTTTGTAATTTGTACAAAATTTCAATAACAAAATCACAAATGTCGTCCGTCCAGCTGTTAAAATAATCAGGGTTGTTTAATTTGTTTGTTTGATAACCCTGTTTTTATTGTTTTTTTACATAACGCTGCCGCTTTTGTTTAGGTATGGCAATTCAGCGTTAACGCTCAGCGGAAAAAAAACATTCCGCTTTCCGCCCGTATTTAGGTATGGGTGTTATGCGTTTGTATTCCCTCCAATAATACTCATTATTATGCCATTTAGCTAGACAGTAGAAATTAATTTTATTTTGTTTCAATAATTTTAAATTATTATTAAACCAGCAAGATGTTTTATTTGTATTTCTCAATCTTTTTTCGGCTACCATTGAGTTTAATGTATTGTTTACTTCAAGCATTAGTAAGTTTGCGAAGTCATTAGTTGAAATATTTGGGGGTATGTTACTGAGTTCTCCAAACAATATTGAGTTTCTAAGAGTAGTGTTGTTGTAATGTAGTGTTTTAACATTTTGTACATTTTTTATGGGTATTTTAATTACCAGTGTCTCGTGATCACTTATTTTCATGTTTTCGGTTATATTTACTATAATGTGTTCTATGTTACTAACAGCATAATCTATTAGTGACGATGTGTTGTATGATATACGCGTAGGATTTGTGACCAAGTTGTCTCTTATTGTTTCTTCTAGTTTCCTCTTATATGAACTAGTTCCCAGCCAATCAATGTTGAAGTCACCAGCAATCAAAAAATTTTCATTTTCGGCAATAGCTTCCATTTCATCCGCAAAAAATTCAATAAAATGTTGTTCCGGCGAGGTCTGTTTATTGGGTGATCTGTAAACTCCCACCAAGTAAAGTAAAACATTTTTATACTTTATTTTAATTTTAAGCCACCAAATTTCTCTTTCAATCGATTTACAATCTAATATTTTGACATTCCATTTCTCATTAACATAAATGGATACTCTACCTGTGAGCCGTGATGTGCTATCACAACGAAAGACTTTAAAGTTTTGCAAGGAGATTTCACTGTTGTCAATATCCTTAGTTAAGTGCGTCTCGGATATACCTACATATGAAATAAAATTTTTCTTCATAACAAAGAACTTCCAATTCCCTTATATTTTTTGTTAGTCCTCCGATATTGACGTATATATACCTTTTATTTTTCTTAGTTGCTAATATGCAATCTTTTCAGATTCAATTTTATTTTTTCTTATTAATATTGGACATTCTCCGTTTCTGCAATCATGATTGGTGTTAATATCCGTCAAATTTAATCTTTCTTTCACTTTTATACAATTTATACATTTCACTATATCATTTTGGCAGTCTGTATAAGAATAAGAATGACCAGCTTCACTACATTTTGCGCAAATTTGTACTTCATTTTTACAATGCCTAGAAGTGTGTTTGAATCCCCAACATTTAAAACATCGTAATACGCTACAGCTCTGGTACACTCAACATCTATCCACCTCTATGTTAATTCGTTTATTATTTAAAATTTGGCTAAATCCTTCACCATTAGTTTCAATTATAACATTAAATATTCTTGGATTTTTGTACGATTTATAAACCTTCACACACTCTAAGTATTCACATTCAATATTATTCTGCTTCCTTATAGCTTTTACAATAGCATCCTTATCCAGCTCCTCGCTCATTCCTGTAATCAATACTTTTGGATTTCTCATCTTTGGAGCCCGAACCTCGTAATCGTTTCCCATTTTTTCTTTTATCTCACTTGTTAGGATACTTCGATCTTTATCATTCTGACAGCTGATAGCTACAACTCCTTTATTTCTCTTAAAAATCTTCTTTACCTGCATATTTAGATTTGATGGTTTAATTTTCTCCTTCACTTCTTTGTCTGTCACATCACTATTTTGTTTGTTTTTTGTCTTCAATATAACGGGCATATTATTCGTTGATTTAAGTTTACTTGCATACGTTTCTTCACCAGCAGTAGCTGTTGGTTGTATATGTATATGTACATATATATATATATATATATATATATATACATATATACATATATATATATATATATATATATATATATATATATATATACATATATATATATATATATATATATATATATATACATATATATATATATATATACATATATATATATATATATATATATATATATATATATATATATATATATATATATATACATATATATATATATATATATATATATATATATATATATGTACTGGCGAGCAAAAGCGAGTGCATGTTTACCATAACTTCACAAAAAGCATCATAAATTATTATATAATTAAAGAAATTTAATAAAATTTTCAGCAATTATTCTCTATTGCACGTATAAAAAAATGGTATAATAAAATTAAGCATAAGGGTATAACATAAAAAAATTCATTATGATAACTATTGACAACACCATTCACTCAGTTTTGCACGTTTATTTGGTGCATATATAAAATTCCTTTTTCAGTAGGGTATCCACAATCCTTTATTTTTAATAACGTTTTTTACACGTCTTGGCATACTCTCCACCAAATTTTCCTTAAATTCACTTGGAATATTCTCCCATTCTGATTTCACACGACTCCAAAGCTCATCCAGGTTAGTAGGTGCTCGCGTGTGCTGACCCAACCGCCTTTTCAATATGGACCACAAATTTTCAATTGGGTTGAGGTCAGGACTTTGCGCAGGCCATTTCATCGTCTGAAATTTTTGTCCAGACAACCAATTTTGGACCACTTTTGCCGTGTGTTTTGGGTCCCCATCCTGTTGAAAAATCATTTCATCTTCGGGATAGGCGCTCTGGTCGACAAAATCGGGTAAATAAGTCTGGAGAATTTGGAGATAGTCCTCTTTTTTCATAATACCATTGATTTTCACAAGTGGCCCCAAATGCCACCAAGTGAAACAACCCCAAACCATCAAGCTTCCTCCACCATGTTTGACAGTTTGTTTCACATGATGCTTTTGAATAGCCTGGTGAGGTCTGCTCCAGAAGAATTCCTTCCCATCAGATTGGAATCGGTTAATTTTAGTCTCATCGGACCAAATAACCCGTTTCCAATCCTCTACGGTCCAATGTTGATGATTTTTGCTGAATTCCAGACGTGCTTTGATGTTTTTATCGGATAGAGCTGGTTTTTTCTTTTTGACTGCTGCCACTAAACCGATTCTATGAAGTGCTCTACGAGCGGTCCATTCACTCACTTGTTTATTAATTGCACTAGCAGCTTGCTTGGGTGTTTTTAAAGTGTATTTTTTCATCTCTCGCACAATTATTCGAGCGTCTGAATCGCTTAGCAATCTGGGACGACCTCCAGTATTCGGTGTAGAAGCAACATTTCGTTGTCTTTTTACTGCAATGACGGTGCGCTGGCTCACTTTTAATTTCTCAGCAATTATTCTAGATGAGTGTCCACTTTCAATCAATGCTACTATGCTATTTTCAGTGTCCAGGCTAATTTTCCTCATTGTTTTTCTTTATTATATATGCGTACGCTACTATTAACAACAAAACTATAAAAATCGGTCGCAAATAACAAAACTAAGAATGTAAAGAAGATGAGAAGCAAACAAACTCATATAACGGTACATTTAAAGTTGCTGAGAGTAGTACAACCTACATTTACTCATATTCTACAAAACGTGCAATACTGAGTGAATGATGTTGCTATAAGTTTTCATCTTGGATTTTTTTTGTTTTGTGCTGAAATATTTTTTTTAATTGTAACATATTTTTGTACGTGAAATGAAGAATAATTGATGAAAATTTCATAAAATTTCTTTTAGTATTTAATATTTTATGATGCTTTCAGTGAAGTTATGCTAAACATGCACTCGTTTTTGCTCGCCAGTGTATATATATGTATATATATGTATATATATATACATATACATATATACATATATATATATATATATATATATATATATATATATGTATGTATATGTGTATATATAGCAGCAAGGTAGAAAATATTTAAGCACATAAGCAACATTGGTGGATGTTACAGTTATAATAAAATCATTCCCATGTACTGGTATTTTTCAAAACATGGTTTCATCGCACCAGTTTTATTTGAAAAAATGTTCTATACATGAAGATTGGTTCTTTAGACATGTCACCATACCATATACAATGACGTATTTATATACGTTGGGCAGCATATTAAGAAACTGTGGTATCATTACAAATATGACAATAGAAATTAGGTATTAAAAGCGCTCAGTTCTGAAACAAGAGCGATCTGAAACAAAACCGTTCTGACATAAAAGCGTTCAGTACTGAGCTAAAATCATCTAATGTAGTGAGCGCTCAGTTTACTGAAACGTTCAATTGAACTAACTCATAGCTCAGTCACAGAATATGCACAGAATACCCAAAAGTGACAGTTCAATTTGGCCCACATCCGCTTTTTTATTGCGATTGTGTAATCGAGTATGTTAAAAGGAATGGCTATACATAGCCATCTCTGAACACATGTTTTACAATTTCAAGCAAACAATGGTGGTTGCAAATAAAACATAAATTTAAATTCTTCTGGTTTCTTGATCTCTTTTTATTTATTATTGTATTCTAATATATGTAAGCTTAAGGTTTCTTTATTTTAATTTAATTTTTAATTTCAATATTTCGTCACTCCTTTGTGTGACTTCTTCAGGAAATTAATTATTTTATTAATATTTAATTTTATGTGAGTTCTTCAGGAAATTAATTATTTTATTAATAATTAATTTCCTGAAGAAGTCACACAAAGGACTGACGAAATATTGAAATTAAAAATTAAATTAAAATAAAGAGACCTTAATCTTAAAAATATTAGAATACAATAATAAACATAAATTTATTTTATATAGAAAAAATTTGAAATAATTAATACAAATAAGTGTTAAATGTTTTAAAAAATATTAAACTGTTTCTTAACAGTAAACAAAGATTCTGAAACATCTAAATAGTGGCTGGCGGTCAATGCTGTTAAGAAAGCAACATAAAAATGTGCCCCGATTCCCAAAAACTTGGAATGTGACCATATTAATATTGTTTTCAGTATGTAACAATTTTAGTGCTCGAAAAAACAATTAAAAACCTTAAATGAAACACCAATGCAAAGATAATCCTTGCAGTGACCACCACTTACTTACGTTGAATATATGAAATCGGCCTTACATGTAGAAGTTGCAGGTACAACTAAGAATCCCAATGGTGGTTGGGAATGAGACAAACATTTTGTGGGCAAACATAAAATATTTAATAAAATTTAGTGTTTAGTGCATGCAAATGGGTGGTTAATGATAGGAACACAACTAGAACAAACGACGAATTTCTTCATAAATTCGTCGTATATAATGAAAAAAAA
Source organism: Linnaemya tessellans (assembly GCA_951800035.1). Taxonomy (NCBI): domain Eukaryota; kingdom Metazoa; phylum Arthropoda; class Insecta; order Diptera; family Tachinidae; genus Linnaemya; species Linnaemya tessellans. The sequence goes on from OX637532.1 coordinate 72,062,499, forward strand.
AATTTTTTGAATTTTTTAATAATCTTTCTAATCTTCTGATGCCAGATTATTCAGATATTCAATAATTACCTCGGTGGTGTCCATGTTTTTCAGGACAAGGTTCTTTTTGTAATTATTTTCTGAAAAATATTTCTTCTGTAAAAAAAATATTATTTTCATTTCACGTCTGATGGGGAGACCATATGAAAAAGAAGGAAATAGGCAGAAATACTGTATTAAAGAAAGTGTTCGAAATTAATAAAACCTCGTCCCAGAGATAATTTTTGGTGAATTGGTGGATGTATTTTTAGTATTCACTGAAAATTTTTGTGCTACATGCTAGAATATATGTATATCGTAGGTGTCAATTAGGTTTCTCCACAAAGAAACCAGTTAGAGTTCAAGTTTCTAAGGAAGGTGGTCATACGTAGTTTACTCAGCTATAGTCATCAAAATTAATATGAATATTTACTTATATTTACGGTATTTATGGGTCAATTATTGTAAAATAAGATAAAAAAGTCTTTAAATATAATATTATAATAATTTATCTACCAAAAATGTGAGTTATTAATTAACAAATAAAAATAATAAATTTTATAACGGCAATTTAATACAACATTTGTACATTATTTTCAAAAATGTAGCATACGTAAAGCCTCAGGTGATAGCATAGACTCCTTCTTTTGTAGTAATTTACGTAAAGAAGAAATCAACGGGTCGGAATTTAGAAGAAGTCTATGCAAAAGATCAGTGTTAGTGACAACACGAGACATTTTTCGCGTGTTGTCTCGGCTGAATTGCTTAAATAATTTATAACAAGATTCAGCAGCTTCTTCAGAGAGCTCGCCTATGGAAACTAGACAGTGATCAACTACTTCCGATCTATGAATTAACACTTTATGAACTGAAGCAGGCAAATTATACCATGTATAAGCATTAATAAGCATTCGCCCGGTTTCTAACGAATAATCTCTAAATTCTACACTATTAATTTTGTTTCCCGATGAAAAACATTGCAAAAGATGATGACACCGATCAATAACTGCTTGATCTAAGCCAATTATTTCAGATGATATAACTGAATTTAAAAAAAAGTTCTTGCAGTGTTTGCGTCATTGGATGTGCCACTTCCGCCACTTTGAGCTTTGTGGACAATTAATCGTGTCCTAAAAATTGTGAAGAAATAAAACAATAAATCAAATCGTAAACACGAACTGTGCAGTGAGCAACACACGGTAAAAATATGTGCAAAATATGTATGTGCTACGTATCTAGTCGTAGAGACGAAGACTCTCTGTACCATGCACATTCGCATACAAACGCAGATAACTTGAAGGTGTCATAAGACGGCAACATAGTTAATACCTTAAGTAAAAAAAGATCGTAAAAAATATACGTAAAAATTGATTTGTAGTGAAACCGCTTTTCGTAAAACGTATTGCTTAAAATATTATTAAATACATAATAATAACGGTAAACACATTCAACTTAAATATCCATTGTAAAACAATAAGTCAAAAATGTGTTTTTCTTTAAAAATCACGCAGTAGGAATTACCTTTATTAGCACTGCTGAAAGAGATAAGGAAAGTTGGTTTGATTTGTTCACTTCTGATACACAAAAGTAAATGTAAAAAACAACTGATTGCAAATCTTTTTGCATGTTTTAGTAGAACCACTAATAGTGAGTATTAGAGCGAACTAACGGTGAAAAAATCGAACATCGTCATTTGACCACTATGTCCTACTACTGAGCCACTGTGCAACACCACGATTGTGTGCATTTTCATATACAACGTGTTTTATTTTTGGCGACGAATATTCCCGACCAAAAATTCATCGTTCGTCGCAGTTGTGTTCCTAGCATAAGGCAGTTAAATGAACTTTGGTAGGAACACAATTGGGACGATGAACGAATTTCGTTCAGTACGACGAATTCGTTTCTAAAAATTCGCTCTATAAACTCGTCGTATGAAACACAATAACGACAAATAAATTAAAATAATGAACAAATAAATTGTAAATTTTGTTAAAAATCTTTGTAATCCCTTGATGCCAAATTCTTTAGACATTCAATAACTACCTCGGTGGTGTAAATTTTTTTCCAGAACAAACTCCTTTTTGTAAATATTTTCTGAAAATTTTTTCTGTACATAAATTATTCTTTTCATTTAACAGATGATGGGTTTACCATATGAAAAAGTAGGAAATAGGAAGAAAGAGTATATTATCAAAAGTGTTCAAATTATTAAAAAGTCGTCCGAATGATAAATTTTTGCGAATTGGTGAATGCATTTTTAGTATATACTGAAAATTTTCGTCCTAGATGCAACAATATTTTGAATGAATTATATTTTCCCACAAAAAACCAGTTTGAGTATATGAAACCTGGGCACCTCATATTGATTTGTTCGTCGCTCGCTGACGAAACAATAGGTGTGTTCAATTACTTTACTAGTAAAAATTAGTAACGAGAGAGTAACAAGAAATTTTCCACAATTACTCTCAAAAACGTGAAAAAGTAAATGAACACTTTACTAGCTAAAATTTGCAAGTTTAAGTAGTGTTGTAATATATAGGTATATATGAGTACTCAATAACTACCCCTATATATTTTGGACAAATTATACATATATACATATTATTATAAAAATAATGTGATTATGGTCATTTATATTCAGCATTCTCGTGACTGGCGTTTTTCGAGTACGGCTTGTAATAGAATAATGAAAAGGTTTGCAATTTTATTTAATCTACATAGTACTAGGCGTAGTCGAAATACGCTAAACACGATTAGGGTAATTAGCTACATTTGAATAAAATGAATTAATAAAATATCTTTTTTTAATTAGTTTATACGTTATAACAGTCTGCGCAAGCAAATGTGAGTTAAAAAGGAGAATTTTTGTTAGTTGTTGTCTAACATCAATACCCTGCCTTTGCAATCGTTTCCAAACATTTGAACACAAAAACGTATAGGCTATAATAATAAACAGCCGGCGAGAAACGGGTAAAATATATGTTTTAAAGGAAACAAATTTAAGCAATATAAATTTTTATTGTAATAAAAAGCTTTATCCAAAATAAAATATCATGTTGCTGCCACGATTAAACCCCCAAAAGCAGTAAAAAAGTAATTTAATAAATTATGTGTTAATTTAAACTTATTTGCAAATATATATCTGAACTAATTGAATTATTTGCCTGCTTAGTGTAAATTACCGAGTAGCTAGGTACTCATAATATTTACAACACTAAAAATGCCGGAAGATCCTTTGCCACTGATGTACCAGATACTGTGTTGCTTAGTTCAATTCCATTAGACATCTTATTTTGCTTCTGTAGTTCCTAAGTTACACAAAAATAAATTTGTTATCTTTTTAATACTTTTTATTGTTTTAAAAGTTTACACTTACTTACAATTTCATAAATTTTCCAAAATATTTTTATTTTCAACTTAATTTAGAAATATTGTTTTATAAACACAAACACAAAACAGCTGTTTGAATAATTATTACAAGTAAAAATTTTACTTGTAAAAACTTGCAATAATTTTTCTGTATCTCAATTTTTTACGCTCTTTCGCCGCTCTCTCGTTGCAAATTTTTTGGGTTAATGAACGCTTTCTAGTAACAATTGTTACAAATTTGTAAAAATTTTTAGTAAATGAACACAGCTAATTATAAACAAATCTATTTCAACTTTCGCTGAGTATGACGAATTTCGACCAACACCGCGATTGGGTGCATTTTCATATACACCAATGTGTTTAATTTTTGGCGACGAATATTCGCGACCAAAAACTCGTCGTTCGTCGCAGTTGTGTTTCTAGCACTTATCGGAACAAAAAATCAATTCCAAATTGGAGATACAACTTAAATTCACTTAAAAGTAATTATTGAGCTGCGTACTGGAGAATTAAAAGGATTGATTTTAAACAAGCAAAAGTGCTATATTCGGCTGTGCCGAATCTTAAATACCCTTCACAGGTGAAATTCTTCTTTCTTTCTTTCTTGCTAAAACAGAAAGTAGTTTTAATTAAAAAATCAAAATGATGCTATCGCTTACTTTTATATTTAAGAAAACGCTTAAATTTTTCGGCTAGGAAGCTAAATGTTTGGTTTTTTTATTTCTAATACCTCTGAACGTGTTTCAAAAATATTAAATACGTTTAAATTAAAAACACAAAGAAAAAATCCGTTTCATGTACCCCAAAAAGTTCTAATTGTCGAACCGCAGAATAATATTTTCGATTTTTTTTTGGTTTTTAATACCAATTTATTTCTTCCTGATATATAAAGTAGGTATAATTCATAATAAAAATCAAAAATAGAAAATTATATGGTTACTTTTATGAATTAAAATATGTCGATATTTCAACGCTGAAATTGGATTTTTAAGTTTTTTGGTTTTTAATACCAATTTAACTCTTCCCGAAGTATAAAAGAGATTTCATTCACAAAAAACCAAAATTAGGAACTTGTATGGTTAATTTTATGCACTAAAAAATTTCGATTTTCTAACCCTGGAACCGAATTTTTAATACCAATTTAATTCTTAGCGAAGTATAAAATAGGTTTAATTAAGTGAAAAAAACAGCCAACCTTGGAACCGAATTTTTAATTTTAAAACTTTTAATACCAATTTAATTCTTCCTTAAGTATAAAATAGGTTTAATTCACTAAAAAAACTAAATTTGGAATTTATGTGGGTGTTTTTATGTACCAAAAATATTTAGATGTTCCAACTCTGGAAGCGAATTTTTATTTTTTTACCAATGCAATTTGTAGTGAGATGTAACATAGTTTTACTTGACAAAAAAATTAAAATCTTCAAACTTTTTTGGTCACTGTCATGTAGACACCACAAAATATTTCATTTGTTCAACCCTAGAGTCGAAATTTTGATTTTTTAAGATTTTAATACCAATTTTGTTCTTCCTGAATTATAAAATAGCTAGCAAAAACAACAACGTTAGTTGCCTTTTGGGTAACTTTTGCGAATAAAATATATTTCTATTTCCCAACCCTGGAAGCGAAATTTTAATTTTTTGCAACTCTTAATGAGGCATGAAATAGTTTTATTTAAGAAAACCTTAAAATTTGTAACCATTTTGGTCACTTTCATGTACTACAAAATATAGCAGTTGTCCAACTCAGGAATCTAAATTTAGACTTTTTTTAATATTTTATACCATATATGTTTTTCCTGAACTAAAAAATTGTTTTAATTAGTAAAAAAACGATTCGAAATTTTGATTTTTTTTAAATTTGTTATACCAATTTTGTTCTTCCTAAAATATAAAATGGCTTTAGTTAGCAAAAAAAAATAAACACTCAATTCCTATTTGGTTTCTTTTATGTATAAAAAATTTTAATTTGCCAACCCTGTAGCAAAATTTTTATTTTTTAATTCAATGCAAATCTTCATGAGGTATAAATTAGTTTTGTTTAAGAAAAACTTAAATTTTGTAACCATTTTGGTTATTACATGTACTACAAAATATTGCATGTGCCAAAAATAACTTTCATTTTCCCTACCCTGAATTCGAAATTTTAATTTTGTTTGTTTGTTTTTTTTTATCAGTGCAACGCTGCATGAGGTATAAAGTAGTTTTACTTAATTAAATTTTTAACCATTTTGGTCACTTTCATGTACTATCAAATATTGCACTTGTCCAACCCTGGATTCGAAATTTTATTTTATATTTTCAAATTGTTGACACCAATTCTGTTCTTCCTGAATTATAAAATAGTTTTAATTAGCAAAAAAAGAACGTCAGTTGTCTTTTTGGTTACTTTTATGTACAAAAAAATTTCAATTTCCCACTCCTGGAAGCAACATTTTAATTTAAAAAATTTTTTTTTGACCAGTGCAAACCTTTGTGCTGTATAAAGTGGTTTTGTTAAAGAAAAACTTAAAATTTTTAACAATTTTAGTTGCTACATGTGCTACAAAATACGGGATGGGCCGGAAAAAAAAATTAATTTCTCATCCCTGGAAAAAAAATGTTTACTTTTTTAGTTTTTAACAGGCTTCCCAAAGCACGAACTAGGTTTAATTTACAAACATTAAAAAAAATAATTGGTTTTTGGTATAAATTTTGCGTCGAAAAATAGATGTAAGCTTCCCAGCTCTGGAACCATACTTCGGATCTTTCTGTATTTCAACACCACTCTTTTTAAGCTCATTTCCAATCCAACGGTCCAAGAACGAAGTCTCTAGCTCTTCTGGGGGCTTGGGAAAATTTCACGTACAGACGGACATCGCTCAATCGTCATCGCTATTCATAAGGATCCAGAATATATATAATTTATGGGGTTCTATATTGATATCGAAGAAATTACACACGGAATGACAAACCTACATACATACATATTGTTACGTTTTTAGACCTTTTCGTAAAAACGCTTTTTATTTATCCTTCAAGGATTCGTTTAATTGCATCAAATTAATAACACAGACAATTACTTTTAGAAATATAATGCGGCAACACTTTATTTACTATTTAATTAACACGAGTATTTGTACTACTAAACACTTAGCGATGTAAACACGTCTAGATTTAAAATCTCACTGATCCCGCTGTTCACTGGCAGCGTCTTTATATAGCAAAATGACGTCGTCTGGTAACTTCGCGAAGCATCTGGTCATGGTTGTTGTTGGTTGTGCTTTACTTAACATGTAGCTATATACGTGCGTTTGTATATATGACAATGCTGTCTTGTGTTTTGTTTATTGTAACTATGTGTGGTTGTATGTATGAGTGTTTTGTGTGTTGTGTAGTTTTGTTTCTTCTTGTGCTATGTGGGCATGTTGCTGTGTATATTTGTGTGTATGTTGCTGTGTATATTGATGTACATGTTTAGTTTTTATTAGCAGCGAATACTTGCGTACAAGATCATTAAGAATAACATCATCATCTCTTAGCATTGATGTTGCTAGGTTTTTCGTTATTGTTGTTTACACTTATTATTGCACAGCCTCGAATGATCTTGTATATTCTCAACGATGTATCCGGAATATTCCATTTCCGTTAATTCAAATATTATCTGCATGGTGTTGACCAGGGTTGTAACATTTTGACAACTAGAGATGGTTTGACAGTGCTGCCAAGTACATATAGCCACATTGTCGTTATATTTGAATCTATTTTTAAACTTTGTAACACTGCCGCCCACTTAAGCCTGTTCGACCCGAATAGGCATACAATCACCTCTTCCATAGTGCGCCAATCGTTCGAGATGTACTATCTTCATTTTCGACCTTGGGCTATTGTGCTTCTGTATCCGGTACACAACGTCATTCACTCTCTTAATCACTTTATACGGGCCATCCCAGTGAGTCTGTAATTTTGGGGACAATCCTTTCTTCCGTTGTGGGTTATAAAGTAGAACCAATTGACCTTCTATAAATCCCTCTGAATTTGCTGCGCGGTCATATCTAGCCTTCATCTTGTCACTGACCATCTTGATTCTATTACGCACGAAATCATGCAGCTCGTTTAAGTTCTCCTGCTCTTGGGACGTAGTGGCTCCTTCTTCTACCGCTGGCTTAACACCAAATTCCAAGTCACCAGGCAGTTTTAATTCCGTCCCGAAGATAATTTTAGCTGGCGTTCTCGATGTGGAGTCGTGTACAGCTGACCTATATGCAATCAAAAATTTGGGAATGTGCTCGTCCCAATCCCTCTGATGGTTGCTTACCACTTTTCGCAGGTACTCTTCTAAGGTGCGATTGAACCTCTCTACCATGCCATCAGACTGTGGATGCAACGGCGTTGTTCTGGTTTTCTTTATCCCATATAATTCGCACATTTCCCTGAATATGGCAGACTCGAAATTCCTTCCTTGGTCGGAATGTAATTCTATTGGGACACCATAGCGACATACCCAGTTGTTGACGAATGCATTTACAACTGTCTTTGCTTCTTGGTTAGGTATAACATATACCTCTGGCCATTTACTGAAATAGTCCATTACCACAAGAACATAACGATTTCCGGCTTCAGTGCCGGGAAAAGGACCTGCTACATCCATTGCGATCCGCTCGAATGGTGCTCCTTAGTTGTATTGCTGTAGCTGTCCCCGGCTTCTTCTTACTGGGCCTTTGGCTGCTATGCACTGTGGGCAGTTTGCTATCCAGTCGGCTACGGCTTGTTGACATCCAACCCAATAAAAACGCTGCTTCAGTTTCTCAAGTGTTTTTGTTACTCCAAGATGACCGCCACTAGGTCCATTGTGAAATTCTTGCAGAACTTTACTTATCTTGAAACATGGCACAACTATCAAATTTGAAGTTGTTTTGCCATCTACACTTTCCCATACGCGGTATAGGCACCCTTTTATTACCTTGAGGCTGTTCCACTGAGCCCAATAAGATTTGGCGAGTGGTCTTCTGTCCTCCTCTTTGGCTGCTATAACTTTCCCCAGTATATTGTCGTCCCTCTGTGCCGCTGACCAGTCTTCATCAGAGTCGATGTGCATTAGCCGAACATTAACAACGCCTTCCTTTTGTTCGGTTCTAACGCAATGTTTACACTCTAAACAGCAGGGTCTTCTTGAAAGAGCATCCGCATTGTTATGTTTTGTGCCCCTTCTATGCTCAATACTGAAGTCGTAGCTCTGCAGGCGCTCAATCCACCTTGCCAGTTGCCCTTCAGGATTTTTAAACTGCAATAACCATCTCAGTGCAGAATGGTCAGTCCTTAATGTAAAGTGTTGACCATACAGGTACTTATGGTAATGTTTAATGCATTCCAATACTGCCAGAAGCTCACGTCGTGTCACACAGTAGTTCCACTCAGGTTTTGAGAGTACACGGCTATAGTATCCTATGACTTTCTCAGTGCCATTAACTACTTGGGATAGCACGCCCCCTATGCCATAGCCGCTCGCATCAGTATCCAGCACAAATTTTTCTCCAGGTATGGGATACGCTAGTACTGGTGACGTACACAATAATCCTTTAAGTTTCTGGAATGCCTTTTCCTGTTGCTCACCCCAATGGTATGGTCTCGATTTCTTTGTCAGCTCATGCAGGCTTGCAGCTACACTGGCAAAATTTGGCACAAAGCGTCTGTAGTATGTACAAAGGCCCAAAAAGCTGCGCAATTCATGAGGATTTTTAGGTTGATGCCAGTCCCTTACTGCTTGTATTTTATCTTCATCTGTTGAGATTCCGTCTGCTGTAACACGATGCCCCAAATACTTCACTTCTTTCTGGAACAATGCACATTTCTTCAGGCTGAGTTTCAATCCAGCTGATGATATCCGTTGAAGAACTTCTGCCATGTTTTTGAGGTGTTCATCAAAAGTTTTCCCCATCACGATTATGTCATCCATATATACCAAGCATGTCTTCCAGTGGAGTCCTTTCAGTACCTTCTCCATTAGGCGTTCAAATGTGGCCGGAGCATTGCAGAGACCAAATGGCATAACTTTGAACTGCCATAATCCGTTACCGACACTGAAGGCAGTTTTCTCCTTGTCTTTCTCTGCAATCTCCACTTGCCAATATCCGCTTCGCAAGTCTAGCGTAGAGAACCATCTCGTACCAGCTAGCGTGTCCAAAGTGTCATCGATTCTGGGGAGCGGATAGCTGTCCTTCTTGGTTATGTCATTGAGCTTCCTGTAGTCTACGCAGAATCTAGTACTGCCATCTTTCTTTTTAACTAAGACTACTGGCGAACTCCAAGGACCAGAAGATGGCTCAATTACGCCTTCATGCTCCATTTCTCTTACAAGCTCTTTGACTTCATCTCGCTTTGCTAGGGGTACACTTCTGGGTGGCTGTTTAATCGGCCTAGCTTCGCCTGTGTTAATTTCATGTTTAACCAATGCAGTTCTACCCTGGCTTTGGTTTCCCATGGCGAAGATACTGGCATGCCTTTTTAGCAACTGTTTGGCTTTATTTCTGTCTGTCGCTGACAGTCCTGCTACCCATTTTCCTAGGTATTCCTCAAATGGTTCACGTTCTTTGGCGGACAAATTGTTAGGCTCTATCTTCCTCTCGCAGTTTATTATTGCCTCTGCTGGAGTACACTGGCCAATATTGCAATTTTCTTTGATGACTTTTTCATGGTCTGCCAAGTTAAGTACTCTTATAGGGACTATTCCTCCTTTACTAGTTTTTACTAGAACTTTTGCTGTTATAACCTCTCTCTTTAGATCTGCTGGTTCTACAACCCACAACCGATTGTCCTCACAATCTCCCTTCATACGCGCCCATATAACTGTTTCAGACTGCGGCGGTAACGTCTGACTCTTAATAGCAAATACTTTTCTTACTTGCGGCTTGCTGTCATACCCAACATCAAGGGGTATTTCCACATTACGCCAAATCATCAGCTGTTGCCCCATGTGTAGATTAATGCCATGGTTAATCATAAAATCGGCTCCAATAATTACCTCATCGACAATATCGGCAACAATAAACACATGCCTCACGTTGATGTTGGCTATAGTCACCTTCAATTCAATCTTACCATAGACAGGCTCTCCAGTAGCTGTACGTAGCCGTATATTGCTTAAACGGTCGCATTTCCCCTTTACTATATCGGGCCTTATTATTGACTGCGACGCCCCTGTGTCTATGGTAAGTACGTGCTTTTCCCCGTTGATGTGTCCAGACGCAGTAAGGTTGCTATTTTTCTGCTGCATCACTGATAAGGAGATTGTGGGGCCCTCGTTTGTGGGAGCTAGCTCTTGCCCCTTAGCGCTAGCTCGTTTTAGTTTAACGGGGACTCTTGTGATGTTGTTTGGTTCACCCGTTTGCTGTTTCTTGGTGGCGAAACAGATCTACCTCTTTTTCTTTGTGCTTTGCAGCTACGCTGAAAATGACCAATTTTTCCGCAGTTAAAGCACTTAGGCTTTTCTTTGGTAGCACCTTCCGCCGACAGTTGTCGCATTGCCTCCTTAAAACTAGCATCTAGGCTGTTATCTTCTTCGGGCAAAACCTCCACATTCCGCACCTTACATATCTGTGGCTTGAAAACCATCCTTGCAGTCTCTTGAGCCAGCGCAAATGAAACAGTCTCAGCAAAAGTGGATTTCTGCGTTGCGCACACAGCTAGTTTAACATCAGAGTCGCGAATGCCATTAACGAACGCCTCAGTTTTAAAGTGGTCCAGGAACGGGTGACTCTCGCCTGGATATGTGCGCTGCACTAAACGCTCGATTTCCATTGCGAAATCTTGTAGAGACTCGTTAGGCTTTTGAACTCTACATCGCAATTCCATTCTGTATAAATCGCGCTTGTGCTCACCACCATACTTGCGCTGCAATGCTGCCATTATTTCATTATAGTTGTTTCTGCTGCTTACTGGCACGGTCTCAAGTACCTCTGCGGCTGTACCCTTTAAGGACAAAATCAACTCTATGGCTTTTTCTTCAGCATCCCATCCATTTCTGCTAGCAACCGTCTCGAACTGGAATATAAAGATGCCCAATGGTACGCTGCCGTCAAAGCATGGCGCTTTTATTCGCGCAGAAACCTCCGCAACTGCTCGTACTGTCCCGCCACTACGCTCGAGGTTATGCACTTTGTCCTCTAGAGCATGAAATTTTTCTTCGAACTCTTTTGCATGCTGTTCTAGGCCACCGCTTTCTAGATGTTGGACTCTCTCTGCCAGCTCAGAGAATTTGTTCTCAATAGAATCCACCCTCCTATTAATGGCCTTAGAAACCTCTACCAGAGTCTCGTTCGTGGCTCTATTTGACTCCTGTATTTCTGCTACAAGCTTTTCAGTGCTGATCCTTGATGCTTCATGCATCTGCTGAGAGTTCTGTTTAATTTCAGTTATTTCGGCTACAAGCTTTTCAGTGCTGATTTCTGAGTTCTGTTTAATTGCAGTTATTTCGGCTACAAGCTTTTCACTGCTGACTTTTGAGTTGTGTTTTATTTCGGTTTGTGCATCATTGATTCCTTTTATCTGGATCATCATAGCAGCGAACATTGAATTTATGTCCATGCTGCTGGTCGTAGCAGGAGGACATACCTCTACATCGTCTTTGTCCTCAAACTCGTATGTCCCGATGTCCATGCCGCGATTCTTAAACTCATCTATCAGCCTCTTCTGCAGTTCAGCCTTGTTACCTGCTGTTGGCAATTCCCGCTTACTAAGCTCCTTTTTTAGCTGTTCAACTTTTAGCTCATCAAATTTCATGATTATTTATTATAATTTAATATTTTTAATGTCCTTTTTTTTCTCCTTAAATTGCAATGTCCTTTTTAATTATTTTTGCAATTCCACTTCTGACACCAATTGTTACGTTTTTAGACCTTTTCGTAAAAACGCTTTTTATTTATCCTTCAAGGATTCGTTTAATTGCATCAAATTAATAACACAGACAATTACTTTTAGAAATATAATGCGGCAACACTTTATTTACTATTTAATTAACACGAGTATTTGTACTACTAAACACTTAGCGATGTAAACACGTCTAGATTTAAAATCTCACTGATCCCGCTGTTCACTGGCAGCGTCTTTATATAGCAAAATGACGTCGTCTGGTAACTTCGCGAAGCATCTGGTCATGGTTGTTGTTGGTTGTGCTTTACTTAACATGTAGCTATATACGTGCGTTTGTATATATGACAATGCTGTCTTGTGTTTTGTTTATTGTAACTATGTGTGGTTGTATGTATGAGTGTTTTGTGTGTTGTGTAGTTTTGTTTCTTCTTGTGCTATGTGGGCATGTTGCTGTGTATATTTGTGTGTATGTTGCTGTGTATATTGATGTACATGTTTAGTTTTTATTAGCAGCGAATACTTGCGTACAAGATCATTAAGAATAACATCATCATCTCTTAGCATTGATGTTGCTAGGTTTTTCGTTATTGTTGTTTACACTTATTATTGCACAGCCTCGAATGATCTTGTATATTCTCAACGATGTATCCGGAATATTCCATTTCCGTTAATTCAAATATTATCTGCATGGTGTTGACCAGGGTTGTAACATTTTGACAACTAGAGATGGTTTGACAGTGCTGCCAAGTACATATAGCCACATTGTCGTTATATTTGAATCTATTTTTAAACTTTGTAACAATATATATACCAATTCACTTTTTTGTGAAGGATATAAAAAGCAAAAGTGTATAAGAATGTAAATATTTTACTTTATTATTGGTTTATTACAATTTATATAAATAATATATAAATGAAATTTATTTGTTGGTGGTTAAGCAATGTCTATATGCATTTCATTGGTGCTTTACCAAATCGTCAGTAGACTTTAACCACAGTTTTGAAAAGTTAAAAACCTCTTATCTTATGCATATACTTCCGAAAACCATCTGAGGTTTTTAACTTTTCAAAACTGTGGTTAAAGTCTACTGACGATTTGGTAAAACACCAATGAAATGCATATAGACATTGCTTAACCACCAACAAATAAATTTCATTTATATATTAGTATTGTGACGACAATGTGTTAAATAAAAAAACTTAATAACATTTATATAAATATATTTATATCTCTTTCAGAGTCACGATACCTACAAAGAATTTGCTGATGAAAAATTGTTCCTGAAGTCATCTTCAGCGATTAGTCAATTTTGATGATTTCTCAACCGACATGCTTAAATGGTGAATAGCAACGTGTGGAGCAAGGGTTATCTGATACGAATATAAGGTGTTAAAACATAACGTGCACCAATCGTCAAAAAAAACTGTATGTGGTGGCAATGATTTAGATGACTCCAATATTTGATTTCATAATTAATTTGCATGAAACTAAAGAGTAAATATACATGTGCTTTGTTTATTGTGTGGTTAAGTACATATATCATATGCATATGAAATGAATATGAAATTGTGAAAGATGCTCCTAATACCAGTGGTAAAGCAGCTAAGAAAGTTGGTAAAGCTCAACAAAATATTAACAATAGCTATAAGGGAAAGAGACTTAAGCGCAAGGAAAGTTGTGCAATCTACATTTACAAAGTTTTGAAACAAGTACATCCGGATACCTACTGGAATCGCATCAAAGGTCATGAATATTATGAATAGTTTTATTAATTATATTTTTGAGCGCATTGCTGCCTCAGCATCGCGTATATCTCATTACAACAAGCGTTCAACAATTATCAGTCGTGGAATTCAATTTGCTGTCCGTCTACTGTTGCCTGGTGAATTGGTTAAGCATGCTGTCAGTGAAGTAAATGCAAATGAATGTTTATTTTAACAAAAAACCAAAAAGAAAATACAAACAGCCCTTTTCAGGGCTACAACATGAATTTCAAAAAGAGGTAGCCGACTTTGTGTCTACAAATAATAAAAAAAAATTATATTGTGAAATGTTTTATTTCAGAGTGTTTGTAAATTGAGCTCTTTTTTAAAATATATTGTATCCCTTAAATGGGCTTTCTTTATTTCGATTGTCGAAAAATAGTTTAAGTTGAAGCGAAAGCAATTTATTTGTTTCATGCGGTCTTTTTCGCTGTTGGTTCTTTTGTAAGGGTTATCTTTTCCGGTTTCGCTGCTATAGAACTTTTAGCTGTGGGTGCTTTTGGTTTGGTTGCTGGTATCTTTTTGGTCGGTTTTGCTTTCATGGTGGCAGTCTTTCTGATGGGGTTTGTTTTGCCGCTGTTGCTTTTCGAAGGTGAACACCAGTTGTAATTGAATATTCACCTTATTAAACACCAGTCCGGCTCCTGATGAAACGAATGATACAAATTTTGTAACGCATTCATGAGTGTAGAATTTTTATATAAAATATACACAATTGACTCACCTAGGGGATAATTCTGGCACTCGTGAACGGAATTGTTTTCGATTGAAGTATAATATCGATTGCCCTTAGTTTTCTAATTCTGTCATTCGATACTAAACGAATCGAAATGTTTCTTCAGTGTTGCACAATAATTGTACATAAATACGTTTCATAACACTAAAAAATACTCAAAAAGGTAAACAAACAAAATTATTTGAACACAGATATAAAGAAAAAAAGTTTTAAAATAAGTGCGTAAGAAAGATTAGTGTTACAATGAATCCCGAATTCTTTTTTTATTCATCATCCGAATCCGACGAGAATGAAAATCTCAATATCATTCGGAAAAGGATACGAGAAACTACCAATCCCTTAAATTTAGCAAGTAACGAGTAAGTATAAACCTACAGACACACAAGTATATACACCTACCTGTAAGTACATACATATGTACATATATTGGATATAAATACGTCCATATGTACGTACATACATTCATATGTTTATCTTCATAAAAGGCTTAAAAAGCGTTAATTTATCTTGTTTATATTTGAGCTGCAATAGTGAACACAATTTTTTGTTTGTTTTTAGTTTACTAAACTTCTCTTTTTTGTTAAATTTTTGGTAAGAAATTTCAAATCGAATTACTTTTTACTAATGAGTTAAAACTCGAACGGTTGCATTCGAATGACAGCTCGATATCGAGTGCCATCATTAGGAATTTCGACACATGTTACTCGGTTACTAGTAATAGAATCCCAAAAGTTACAAATATCGAACATTCGATAGAAAACTCGCTCGTATACGAATGTCAGAATTAGCCTCCTGGTCGGATATTTAGGCAATAGGTGTTGCCTCAGTGCTTCCTTGCATCCCATTACGCATTACGGCTCCTGGAAGACATTAGAATTATAAGTTTTATAAAAATTTATATTCACAATTTTTACTCTTGTTACTGGTACCACTATTTTGTAGCTGATTTTATTGTTCTTCTGTGCTTTTGTTTATCTTCGCACAGTGTTGGTAATCAGTGGATGAATCTATAGATGATATTTCATCCATAAATTACCAACTTTAAGCAATACATTTGGCGTAAAATGAACTATGTAACAATTTGCGCCAATAATCCTGCCAAGAAATTTCATTTTAACGTAAACAAAAATGAAATGTCGTTTTACTACGATGAAATAAAAGAGATAGCAAACAAAGAAATTTGCCGTCCCTCTCGCAACATCGTAATAACCGACATCTCTGTATTAGACATAAATAACGTCTCTATATTTTAGCTGTCGTGTCTAGTTAATTGTCTTAGCTCAGCAACACAACTCTAATCTCCAAACTACTACATCACACAGATACATCTCACAGATGGTTGAACACTAAGCTGAGGGTAGTATTCGATACCTCATTAAAAATCGCATCAGGTTACTCATTAAACGACCTGATGGTCATGGGACCAACACTACATATTCTCCATACTGCTAAGGTTTCGAATGCCAAGGTTCGTTTTCACCACTGACGTTGAAAACATATATAGCCAGGTATTGGTTGCTCCTGAAGATCTTGAATTTCAGCTCATAACTTGCAGAAAGGATTCACAATGCCCATTGCATTGGGCGGCTCAAATAGTTTATCTACAGCGATGCAATTACAAGACTAACGTGTGCAGATTATGAAAAAGGCGGCTTTGCGTTACGCAAATGGTGTGCAAACCATCCACAATTACTAAACAATATTCCCACAAAACAGCTTGAAGGTAAACTATTTTTTTTTTTTATTGGGACCGGCACTTAGGGGATGGCCCCTACTCATGCGTACATTGTGCTGGAACTAGGAAAATTGGTTGTTGGAAGGAGGATAAAGGGAGTAGTGCCTATGAACATTCGATTTGAATTTTTTCATGCTATATACGGCAGGAAAGACTTCCGCAGAGAGTTTATTCCACATACGGGCAGTACGGGCAAAGAATGAATTCTCCCTGTAATGTGTAGTGCGGTTCACTGGTAAATCCACCACATATGGGTGTGATCGCACTGTAGAGCGTGTTGAGCGTAAAAAAGTGCGTGTTTCGGGAAAAGGATCTCTGACTTCGTCGGAACAAAACCCATTATAGTAACGATAAAACAGCGAAACGCACCCCACATTGCGTCGATGCTCAAGTGAGTCGATAGAGTTGGCTACCCTACCGTCCCTTATGAGTTTCTTCGCCCTCTCCTGTACACGGTCCAGTAACTTGAAAATAGACTTTGAAGCACCGGCCCATACATGAGAGTTGTATTCCATCTTCGGTCGGATGTAAGCGGTATAAATAGTAAAAAGATCAGATGGGGTGAAGTATGTCTTACACCGCCTTAGAAAGCCGAGGCACTTGAATGCTTCTTTTGAAACATGAAAAATGTGTTCTGTCCATCGAACGTCACACTGGATTTTCATGCCAAGAACATCAAGAGCTTCTGATTCCTCAATATCTATACCACCAATGTTTATAGATGAAGCAGCGTGATCGGGATTGCGTCGGTGTGTATGCAAGCAGCATTGAGTCTTACGGGCATTAAAATTTACCCTGTTTCTGTGACCCCATTCAACAATCCTATTGAGGTCACCGTTTAGCGCAACATCCATATCATGCCTCATCGCCCCGATCTCTGACGATGTCGGCCTACTATTGAAAGCATATGAATGGCAAAGGCAGCTATCATCTGCGAAAGAGTAGATAGGAGTTAAAGTCTGACATAGAAGGTCATTAAGAAATATAAGAAATAGTGTAGGAGAAAGAACAGAGTCTTGCGGTTCCCCAGAGTTGATCCTATACTCGTCTGATGAAATCCCGTCTATAACAACTCTTATAGCACGATTCCTGAGAAAGCTCGATATAAATCGAGATTTTAAGAGCACAGAAGCCGACATCATCACAACATTTGGACTTGTTTGACTGCCAAAAACTGATAAAGAAGGTATTTAGGTCAACACTGGCAACATTAAGAGAGTAACTAAGCGAATAGTCACATCGGAACTTGCAAGATTATTTGACCCATTGGGGGTTCTATCCCCCATTATAGTAACGGCAAATATGTTTATTCAAGAATTATGGGAACTGCACACTAAATGGATCACAATTCACACAGACCTGAATGTATTAAAGAAATCTCCAAATATCACGACATATTGTCAAAGTAAGAGTTTCAGAATCCCAAAAACTACATATTTTTACAGACGACTCCGAAAAGGCTTGTGGAGCTGCGGCTTACATCCGGTCAGTTTTTAAAGATGGTTATGGACTGATTCAAAAATTGTGCTCTCATGGATAAATTCATCACCAGCTTCACTCAACACGTCTGTAACAATTCATTGTCCACACTAAATATAAAAAACAGGTGCGAAAGCCATAAAAATTAATAACAACAACGCAACTCAACCAAGCACTGATTCCCATTATTTCACAAATGCAACTCTCAGAATTTAAACAAGAAATAACACAACTAAGAAAATACAAACAAGTACAAGGAACAAGCACTATTCGGAATCTAACACCCTTTTTGGATAAGAATGGACTAATACGGGTCGGTGATCGGCTCAACGCTTCTTTGTTGCAATATGATTCAAAACATCAACTTCTTCTTCTGTGGGTGCTTTTGGCTGAAGTAGTAGAACACGAGACTATGAAGCGGAGGGTCCTGAGTTCGAGCCCGCGCTGAGTCATGAAATATTGTGTTAAATTCTTCTGATCAGCATTAGTGCGTGGTTGTGTTAGTTGTTGCCAGCCTGTTTCAATGATGAAGGCATAGTCACTGGTCACTGAACATAATTGTCAGCGACTGGCACTATCATGTACTAAAAGCAGAGTAACAGCACCCACCTTCGTCGGCCCTGTAGCAAAAATTAGCCGGTGAAGTAACAGGTTGAAATAGCTACAAAAAAACTGTCTATCCTCTCATCTTTCCTAATCTGTCCCCTCAATACTATACCCTCGTTTTGAGTTCCGGCGCAATGCATTGCATATATAGGGGTCATCCCCTGAGTGCTGGTCCAAGATAAAAAAAACATACAACGATCCCATTTCCAAATTGATATTCCAAATGATTCATGAAGATTACAAAGATTGTGGGTCGCATACATTATTAGGAATTGTTCGATAACGTTTCTGGCAAGAAAAAATATGGCAAGAGCCACAGTTCATCGATGCACGACACACAGCAAAGCAAAACCAGAATTATTTCACTAAATAATGGGAAACCTACCCTCGACACGTGTCACACCAGCCCGTGCATTCATCAATACCGGAGTAGATTACTATTGCCCAATCGCCGTACATTATAAACTTAGTGGAAAACGACCACACAACGCCTACAATGCTGTATTTTGTTGATTTGCCACAAAACCGGTACACTTGGAACTCGTGAGCGATCTCACAACTGAAGCTTTTATAGGTGCGCTTAAACGTGTCAGATCCCGGCGTGGACATTGCCCAACTTTATATTGCGACAATGCAACAAACTTTGTCGGAGCGAAGAATAAATTACCTGAACTTTTTCACAATCATACATGCATCAGATGCAGAAGAAGCTATTACGAATGCAAAAATGGTATACAACTTAATTTCATTCCACCAAGAGTACCACATTTTGGCTGTTAAGTCAGCAAATACCTTTTGATAAGGACATTGGGGATTGCATCTCAAAATTAAGAAGAACTTGAAACCATAGTTGTTAACATTGAAGCAATACGGAATTCCAGGCCCATTTGAACATTGTCAAATGACGCAAACGATATAGGCGCATTGACTCCGGGACATTTTCTAGGTGAACCACTAACAGACTAAATTGATGCTCAAGCAAACCCCACAAACCTTAAATTGGAAACATAATGGAAACTAGTTCCTCATATCGAGCACGAAGAAGAGGTGGCCACGAGACTACCTAAATGAGCTATAATACCGAAACATAGGGCGAGAACAATCAAAAAATCTGAAACCAGGGGCGATAGTTATTATAAAAGAAGATAACGTTCCAGTCATGTAATGGGCTCTGGGGCGCGTAATAAAAACATATAAAGGACACGACGAGATTGTAAGAGTAGTGGATGTCCACACAGCTTCTGGCAGCTTTGAAGAAGCAATTCAATATTTAGCTCCACTCCCTAAGCTCAATGACGAACCCGAAAAAGAAGAACAACAATCATGTCCACAAATCACAGAACCTAAGGATAACCATGAGATGTTAGCAGAAAACCAATCATCAAAACAGTCATTGGATGGAAGGCCACTCGCTAAAAACAGCAGACCGTGGCAAGCTCAATTACGACCACCCTACCCACAATATTGCTATTGCTCACTCGTATCCACAAATAAAATCGAAAAACACAGTTTGAACCCAATATCGGCTTACACTTTCAAGGTATTGGCAATACACGAGTATCGCGGTCAGAATGGAACATAATTTCCTATTATAACTTAAAACCATATTGGCAAAAAACATTTAAGTACCTTCATGAACGAAACAACGGCATTACACCGCTAATGCAACATTCTAACTCAAAGAACGACTTGTTCGATTGTTCTCCAGGCAGTTGACTTGAGCCTAGCAGGCCTTTAAGATAAAAACCTCTTACTAGAGAGGAAAGCTAAGCGTGGTGCTATTATCGTTGTTGGCAATGTCGCTTATTCACTGTTTGGTATTCTGGATTCGTATTATGCTGAAAAAATGTCAAACACCATCAATGCAGTAAGCAACAATGAAAACAATCTCAAACAACTCCTCATGAATAAAACATCAATTGTTGATACAACTCTAAACGTCCTTAAACCAGATGAAGAAAATGTGAAACAGAAGTTCAACAGTGTACAATACCAAGCAAAGCTGTTTCGAATATTCATTTCATGTTCTTTAACATAAGCAAGGTTACACCGAATTCAAGCAGAGACCGAATGCTATGATAGCAGCGTTAACGGATTCAAACCATGGAAAATTAGCATGAATGTAAAGGTAGGTGTACAAATGACCACGTCATCTTTGACTTATCTGATCCTAAAACATTCGAACTTCTGAGACCACACCCAATTCCTGTTCAAATAAATGGCACAATGCTCGCTATAAGACCATGCGGCGACTTCCTGGGCATAAATGCTCATAAAGATCAGTATTTCGTGTTGATAGAAAAACAGTGGACCACATGTGCATCAATGAGAGAGAATGAATTTCTATGGCCCCAAATGCAATCAAAATTTACTGCAAACGCTGACAAATGCTTATGCGAGCTATCACTTCTTAATTTTAACACTCAAATAACTTTGTTCCTGTTCGTTTATGCACGGTAACCCTGTGATGTTACTCTCTAGTTTTTTCTCCCTTTTACTTCTTTTCTCTTTACGTCTTTTCTGCTTCATGCAGAAGAAATTTTTTTGTTTGAGATCAGTATCTGTTTGTCATTCATCAAGTGTAACGCTCGTATTAAAAGCAGAATACAGACAAAATTCTTAAACTCAAGTTTTCTGAAAATATTCTAATAAAACGTTACATGCATAAAGTTAATAGTGTTAAACTAGACGCTTCTGTTCTTGTTAGGAAGTTTTTATACAACAAAGCACACAAACTTAACAAAACTAAAAAAAAGGAAACGTCAAAACGAACAAAAACTAAAGTGCAAGAATTTTAGAATTTTAAACACAATAAATGCAAAATTAAATTTCAGATTGGTTAGCCCCTGTCCAGGGAGACAACTACAAAGAAATATTGTCAAAGCATTATGGTGGCTATCAGGAGACCTTATTGCACAATAAAATACGAAAAAACATATTGGATTTGCATCCCAAACAAAAGAAGTACATGTACCCGTAACAAACTTCCTCAAGCCGTCTCTTACAAAAGAAAGACAGATTGCAGATATATTTTTTTGGAGGCTTTTTATAAAAAAATAAAATTAAAATTTTGGTTTTTTCCGTGCTTTTCGCGTAAGAATAATAGTACCTTAATTCAAATTTAATAGCGATAATAATGATGAAACCAAATTACTACTTAAACTTTTCTGCTTTAGGGGGTTTTTTAAGAAAAAGTGTAGAATCTAGGGGGTTTCTAAATTTTTTTTTGCGGGGAAGAAAAAAAATTATCTGACAACACTGATTGGGAGCAGATTTGTATCCCAGATTGATACGGAGCGGACTGCAAATCGCCTCAATTGGATCCCCATTTGCCCAAGACACCGTACTGGGATGGGTTATCATAGGCCGTTTAAACGTTCATTTTAATCACCATTATTCACACCATAACATGTATTTTTCTAATTATACGTATTGTAGCATTCTTAATTATATACTATGACCTTTGAATTTTTACACAATAATTGAATTATATCATATTAGATTGAATTATATCATATTAGATTGAATTATATCGCCTTGTTAACCATACAGTATTTAAAATTAAATTTCCACACAATTCCAAACCTACCCTCGTTGCTATTGCGATATAGCAAGGGGGCGGGATGTTTATTCATGGTAACCCTGTGATGTTACTCGCTAGTTTTTTCTCTCATTCACTTCTTTTCTCTTTACGTCTTTTCTGCTTCATGCAGAAGAAACTTTTTTGTTTGAGATCAGTATCTGTTTGTCATTCATCAAGTGTAACGCTCGTATTAAAAGCAGAATACAGACAAAATTCTTAAACTCATGTTTTCTGAAAATTTTCTTGTAAAACATTAAATTTATAACGTTAATAGTGTTAAACTAGACGCTTCTGTTATTGTTAGCTATTTTTTGTACAACAAAGCACACAAACTTAACAAAACTAAAAAAAGGAAACGTCAAAAAGAACAAAAAACTAAAGTGCAAGAAAGCATCGACACGAATAAGATTTTATTATTAAGAAAGTGATTTTTATTTAGTAAAGAAGTTAAAGGCTAATAAAAATTAAAAGTAACTAGAAACCAAATAATAAATGTAAATAAAATAATTATTAATCAACTGAAGGTTTTATTACGGCTGATCACTATATTGAATATTCAACTTCAAACAACCCCCGGTAAGTCAACTGTTAATCCAATTTTATCCCCCACTCAATAAGCAACCCCAGTGTGCCCTGCACATTTTCGTCCTTCGAGCCGGATCAAAAGTGTTAATCTCATAATTTTGAGATATACCGGTATTAACCCCCTTTTCTCCCTTTAAAAATCCATTTTTTCCATTAAAAAACGTGGTATAATCCCATTTTTGAGATATGCCAGCTGTTCAATAAACGGTTCAAAAATCCATTTTGATGCACCTGTTCAAAAATCCATTTTGCCCTTGAAAACGTGGTATAATCTCACATTTTGAGATATACCAGTTCCTCAATAAGTGGTTCTGAACATGTGTGTACAGTCTCGCATTAAAACCTTAGTTTAGCGCAAATCAGACAATTTATTAAAAATCTAACGGTCCACCAAATACCGTAGGTAAACCCACATAATTACGCAAGAAAGTCACAAAGAAAAATTGATACATTTATTGCGCAAAGCAACACAAAAAACAAAAAAAACTGTGCTTTAGAATCGACATGCATATCAACAGCATATGCATGTAACTTTTGCCCATAACTTTTGTTCCCCGCTATCAAACAAACGGGCATACCTTACAAAAATACATTCATCCAAGACATCAACAACAAACAAACAAAAATCTCACATCAAAGTAAAGAAAGAAGAGCAAAAGAATTTGCCAAAATCTACACACCAAGTAACAACGGCATCTACCCTCCTTTTTTTGCCAACAAGCCAAAGCAAGTAATAAGAAACCAAAACCAACTATTAGGTATTGTTGCTGTTTTTGGTTTCTTTTTCAGGGTTAGTGTCATAAAGAATTATCCAATTGATATTCTTTATACACGAAAAAAGTTGATGTTTTTTTTTTTTGGCATTCTTGGCACATTAAACAACACCAGAAGTGAAAAATAGTCGTATATGTATGTATGTATGTATGCACTTACTTTTGTCGGCAAATATATGCAAACAAATCAAAGCACATACTCATGTATGTATGTATGCATTTATTTCTGTTGGAAATAAAGAAGTCAGCAGACGAACAAAGTAAAACCGCAAAAAATTCTCTTGTATAAGTTAAGAAATTCCTTAATGGGATTTCTAAAAAAAATTATTTTTGTTTTTCCGGTCAGCACGACCGCACTTTATTTAAATCAGAACTTAACTAATTTTACAAAATTTCTTAATTTATATTAAACTAAATGATCTAAATCTAGAGGTGGCGTGATTTTACAATAATTGCACTATTGCAGTTTTTGGGAAATACTTTAAAATATTATTGCTTAACAATAATTGCACTACTGCAGTTTCTGGGAAATACTTTAAAATATCATTGCTTAACAATAATTGCACTATTGCAGTTTCCGGGAAATACCTTAAAATATTGTTGTGTTTATTTGTGGTTTCGACAATATATACCATTTCCGCTTAATCTTTAAAATTATTACAAATGTTATAAAAAAAAAGAATTAAAATTGCCACATCTGTGCTTAGACTAATTACATGTGTATTTCTATTATTACTTGTTAGTATTTTAATGTTATCCTCATGCTGCAGTTGTTTAATGTATAAATTTTCAAGTTTTAAATTAAGCTTTGTATTATTATTTTCTTTTATTTTTGTAATTAAATTAGGTAAAATAAGTGTATCATATATCTTTAGATTAGAATTAATATATGTTTTATTTAGTACATTAATTTTACAATTTTCAAATCTGATAAGAAACGTTCCTTTTTGTTTTATTTTTAACTTACTGCAGTCATGAATTATTTTCCCTTCAAAATGTTTAAATATAATCAATCCTTGAATAATTTCTGTAACTGTGGTTTTTCCTGACTTTTCGAGCTCACATTGAGCCTCTCTAAAATCTAGAATATTTGATAAGCATTTATTGTCTAATATAATTAAATTTTTTTCCAGGTTGTCTTTAATGTTTACTGTATAAATATTGTTATTGTTATCGGCTAATATTTCTGTGTGGTTTAATATTATTGATTTATTTTGAATGTTTGGTAGGGGCTCAAATTTTATTTTTGACAAAATATTAGAAGAAAATTGGGGTATCAGTAATGTTAATATGATCTTATTATTTAGAAAAAGTACCACAATTTTTATGCTACTATAACTATCGAAGTCTGTGATTAAATCTAATTCCTTTTGTGTCAAAATGTCGGTGGGAATAACGCCCAACTTGCAGGAAAATATTATTCGTCCAATGTCCTCGACATGGTTGTTCAGAAGTAGTATGTCATTGTTAACTCTGTATACGTGTTGGATGAACTGAACTTCATCTTCGAGTGTTTTAATTCTGTTTTGTGTTTGGGATCTAAAATCATTAATGAACCTACTAATGAGAACTTGTTGTTTGTTTATATGTTTCGTAATATTATTAATTTGTTCGCTCATGATATTGTTTACAAGAATTAAGTTATTAATTGTTCTGTCAGTAGCCTGTTCACTATCATGTATTTTTGATATGGTTTCTCGTATTTCCTGTTCGTCATCACTGTCCATAGATCCCGCTATGATCTTTAAACCTTTTGGTTATACTCGTTTACAGATCTTTCCAAAAGTTCTTGAAATGACCGGTGTATCTTTTCGGTTTTTAAACAACACATTTCTTGTAAGGTTGAATGAAATTTTTCTATTTGACCATTAGAACAGCTAGTATAGGGGGCTGTTCGAAAAATTCTAATTCCGAATTCATTTTCGATCATAAATTTTATGGATTCTGAGTTGAAGGACTTTTCATTATCCATCACGAGGGTCTCGGGCATGAATGCATAAAGAATATCCCTTAGTGGTTGCCTTATGTCTTCGGCAGCTTTGGATATATTTTTGGATATATTTTTAGTCTTTTCCGACTAAAAATATATCCAGGTGGACTATCTGTCCTGGGAACTGCGGAATAGGTGTGGCTTGAATTTGTGGTTTCGTTGGATGCCGATCATATTTAATAATGCTTTTGATTTTTCTTGTCATTGCGGGAAAATAGCTATTTTCAAGAATTTGTGTTTTATTTTCCCTTGTGCTTCTGTGAGCGCTTATGTATTGTATGCCTGTGGTAGGTGGGGAAAACAATTTCAAATTTGTAATCGGATGTAGGACCGATATTGAGAAAGATTTGGTTTTTGAACACATTTATGGGGACGTCGACATGATATATTAAGTTGTGAGAAGAGCTTTCTGCGCTATTTGTTGCTATAGAAAGTGTGCGGATATCAGTTTCTTGTGGTATTCTCGAGAGAGCATCAGCGACAAGGTTAGCCTTACCTGGTTTGTACAGGAGTTCGTAGTTGTACTTTTCAAAGATAGCATTCCAGCGTTTCATTTTGCTGTTATTGGTCTTGTTACTCAAAGCATAAATGAGGTGCTGGTGATCAGTGTATATCTTCACCTTTGCTGATCCTTACAAGAAATTTCGGAATGAATTTAGTGCCCATATTATGGCTACAAATTCTTTTTCGTTAGCAGCGTAGTGTTCTTCTGCCTTATTTAGTGTTCTTGAAATGAAAGAAATAGGCTTATTGTTCTGCGATACAACTGCGCCTAAAGCAAAGTTGGAAGCATCAGTTGTGAGTTCCATCTCTTTGCTAAGATCGGGATATGCTAGTATTATGTCTTCTGATATCAAGGTATTCTTTATTCTATTAAATGCTTCTTTAGCTACTGGATTTAAATTCATTGAAACAAGCGAAGATTTCTTTTTTGATATTCTTCCTTCTTCCCCTCTTAAGAGTGATGTCAGGGGCTTGGCTAATTTCGCATAGTCTCTTATAAATCATAAAGGCCATAGTATTACCCAAGGTGACAAAACATCTTCCAGCTCATTCCTTTGATATCCCTACTTCGCCTGGGCTTGCAGAATTGGATCTGGCGGATCCCACTTTCAATACGTCGTCCCAAGTAGACCTCATACTAGGCAATGATTACGAACATTTCCTCAATATCGATGGGATTAAGAAGAATATTTGTGGGCTCACGTCAGCGTACAATACCATATTTGGGTGAGTTCTCAGTGGTCCCATGAAAACTCAAACAATTGTTATTCCATCCGAAACAGTCGAACTAAATAGCCTCTTAAGGAAGTTTTGGGAGCAGGAAGAAATTCCTGTAAGTCGTCAAAAGTCCGAAGAGGAGGATATTTTTGAGAATTTTTATGCAAAAACAACACAACGTGGTGGCAACGGTAGATACGTCGTAAGACTACCATTCAAGGCTGAATATCCCGTAAAAGTTTTCCTGGGCTCATCGCGATTTACGGCCCTAGCACAATATTCGAGCATGGAAAGAAATCTATCCAAGAACCGTGACCTAATGAAACAATGGAAGAGGCTTCATCAGATGAGATTGTGTCTCAAGGTAAATATAACTCATTTTATTTACCTCATCATGCAGTTGTTCGCCCGGAACACAAAACTACAAAGGTAAGGGTCGCTTTCAATGCTTCAAGAAAAACGAAGTCTAACTTCTCGCTCAATGGATTTCTTTACACGGGCCCCACTCTTCAAAATGATTTAATATCTATAGTGCTTAATTGGAGGAGATACAAATATGCTTTTAATGGCGACATACAAAAAATGTATCGGCAGATCGGAGTCCACCCAGATGACAGACCATATCAGAGAATTTTATTCAGGCCAGAAACAGGGGGTCCTACGAAGGATTATCAATTGAAAGCGGTTACCTTTGGAGTAAACTGTGCTGCGTATTTAGCAATCCGAACACTTCTCCAGCTGGCATCTGACTCCGAAACAGCCTGGCCAAAGGCAACATCGATTTTGCGCACCGAAACATATGTTGATGATATTCTCTCAGGAGGACATTCAATAGAAGAAGCTATCTCAGCTCAAACTCAGCTTATAGAAGTATTGAACACAGCAGGATTCCCTTTAAAAAAGATCACGGGAAATGATCCCCAATTACTCGCTCACGTAAAGAAAGAGGATCTATGTATATGATTCAGACTTTCTTCGATTCTACAACACAAGTTCCACCAAAACTCTTGGTATCTCAAGTGGAATGCTATAACTGACTCATTCTCATATAGTTTTTAACCAATAGATCCGACTATAAAGATCACAAAGCGACAGATTTTCTCCGCTGTGGCAAAGCTTTTTGATCCCGCTGGATGGTTAGCCCCCATAGTAATACGAGCTAAAATTCTGATGCAACAACTATGGCTGGAAGGGCTAAGCTGGGATGAAGAGGTTTCTACCGAAGTATTGCAGAAATGGAATGTGCTCATGCAAGATCTTTCCCAGGTGGAACGTTGGTTACAATACTGTCCCACAGATGAGATTCAAATTCATGGATTTGCCGACGCTTCTAAAGCAGCATACTGTGCCACATTATACATTCGGTGCCAGACTAATAATCACAATACCTTCACGAACTTAGTAGTAGCGAAAAGCAAGGTTGCTCCCATTCAAACCGTTTCACTCCCACGGTTGGAGCTCAATGGTGCAGTATTGCTCGCAAGGTTAGTGAAATACACAATCTCTTCACTAAAGCTTGAAGGAGCAACGGTAAACCTATGGACGGATTCCTCCATAGTGTTGGGCTTGCTGTCAAAGCCGCCGTCAACATGGGAAACCTATGTCGCCAATAGGATTTCTCAAATTTATTGTATTGTACCAAATGCTACATGGAGACATGTTCCAACACACGACAACCCTGCGGATCTCGGAACGAGAGGTTGCAGTCCCCAAGACCTTGCGCAAAACGCTCTTTGGTGGTATGGACCATCATGGTTACATAAACCACAATCAGAATGGCCAAAACGAAACCCACTTATTAAAACTGCTGAAACCACTTCAGAATATACATATATCCCTACAAACTCAAGTAGAAGTTAATGATTTATTAAATAACTTCTCATCGTATAGCAAGGGCCTACGCATTGCGTGCTACATTTTTAGATTTTTTAATCGAGCTGCGAGGAATATTAGGCCCATTGGATTTCAAAACAAGCAAAACACTCTAACACAGAAGGAAATTAGATTCGTAAAGTATAGATATATTATTCTAGCTCAAAAAGCATTTTTTTTTTTAGGAGTAGGACCAGCACTCAGGGGATGACCCCTACATATGCAAAGCATTGCGCCGGAACTGAAAACGAGGGGATAGTATTAAGGGGACAGATGAGGAAAGATAAGCAGATAGACAGTTTTTTTTTTGTAGCTATTTCAACCTGTTACTTCACCGGCTAATTTTTGCTACAGGGCCGACGAAGGTGGGTGCTGTTACTCTGCTTTTAGTACATGATAGTGTCAGTCGCTGCCAATTATGTTCAGTGATCAGTGACTATGCCTTCATCACTGAAACAGGCTGGCAACAACTAACACAACCACGCACTAATGCTGTTTAGAAGAATTTAACACAATATTTCATGACTCAGCGCGGGCTCGAACTCATAGTCTCGTGTTCTACTACTTCAGCCAACAGCATCCCGAAGAATACGATGCTTTATTAAACTCAAGACCACTGCCCAGCAAAAGTGTATTAAAATCTCTTAATCCATTTATTGATTCCAAATTTGTGTTACGGGTCAATGGTAGATTATCACGATCGTCGCTTCCGTATAATGAACGATATCCAATAATACTACCAGGTAAATCAAGATTTTGCCATTTGTATCTGACGTATCTACATACATTCCTTTTATTCCTTTATATATTCCTTTTTTAAATATAACACATCATTGCAAGACGTGTACCATATATAGACAGCAACCAAGTCATCAGATAATGGCACCATTGCCACCAGATAGGTGCAATTTATCCTTACCCCTCCACATCACAGGAATAGATTTCGCAGGTCCATTTGAGTTAAAAACTTCACGTCTACGAAAATCACCGTATTTCAAAGGATACGCCAGTGTATTCGTCTGCTTCAGTACGAAAGCAATACACTTAGAGCCTTGCTCGGACCTATCATCAGCGGCTTTTGAGGCCGCATTTCCTCGTTTCGTTGGTAGGCGAGCGCTCCCCAAAAGGGTAGTAACTGATAATGGAAAGAATTTCGTTGGTTCCAGCAGAAATCGCCAACGGGAGTTTGCCACCTTTGTAGACACCATTGCGAAGGATATAGCTGAGAAGTACATTACACAGGGCTTCGAGTGGAAATTTATACCACCCCATGCTCCCCACATGGTCGGTCTATGGGAAACCGCTGTGAAGTGCTTTAAATTTCATTTCAAAAGACTCGCCGGTGCTCAAAAATTTACTTTTGAAGAATTCGCCACAGTTTTAGCTCGAATCGAAGGTGTACTCAACTCGCGCCCTCTATCCGCACTATCAGAAAACCCAGATGATCTAACAGCATTGACCCCGGGTCATTTTCTGCGAGGGGCACCCTTGCTAGCTTTTCCCGAACCCACAGACGAAAATATGTCCCTCGTCAACAGGTGGGAAAAGCTAAAGGCACTACATCATTAATTTTCCATATGATGGAAGCACGAGTATTTAAAATCCCTCCAGAAACGCTATAAATGGAACAAGACTTACCCTAACCTTCAAGTTAGAAATCTAGTGGTAGTGATGGATGACCTACAGCCACCTCATTAGTGGCGATTGGGCAGAGTAGAAAGAACATATCCCGGAGCTGATGGCAACAATCGCGTGGCGGATATCGTCAGGGATTATAACGCGTCCAATAGCTAAATTATGTTTTCTACCCATTGAAAATGACAATTTGATTGACAAGCCTTAGCATGATCCATGTTTTATTGGACATCAGGGACCAAGAGTCATTATTTCTTTAAAAAAAAGGGGAACCATTCACCTTATCTCTTAAATTAATTTATATCGTCATTTTATATTGAAGTCTAATTCCCATTACGTCTATACAAAGAAGAAAGATATATATATATATATATATATATATATATATATATATATATATATATATATATATATATATATACATATTTTAACAACCCCACTTATTATAATTTACTAATTCACCAATTACCAATTCTTAGACACAATCGAAGATCAGTCGTCACCCGAAAACCTAGAGACAAGGAACATCACCGCAGTAGGCATTCTTACCAGGTAGCTGAAATTTATAGGTGCGGTCTATGCAAGGGTCATCACACACTAAGACTCTGTTACCGGTTCCTAAAAATGTCCAGAGCAAAAAGGGAAGAGGTAGTAAACCAACACCGTTTCTGCATAAACTGTCTCGCAAAAACCCATGATCTGCGTGGCTGTGTTTCAATGGATACGTGCAAAAGGTGTGATCAATTCCACCACACGCTGCTGCACCCGAAACAACATCGCTCTAAAAATAATAAAGGTACACACTCGGGCAAAGTGCACAAACATCAATCTGCCCGCAAAACAGTAAAGAAACCTAAACCTGTTCCAGGACAACAAGCAACTATAGTCACCAATTCCACCACTTTATCAAAAGTAGTTGACCAACGGGTTGTTGTAGAGGCCATCTGCTCCTTAGCGAAGCTGCTATGTTTCAAGAGTAAATAGTGCTTTTGTCTGACGCCAAGGCCGGCGGCATGTCCAAGTTCACTTGAACATAACATTCTATTTTAAGTCAATGAATTATCCAGCCATGAAGATCGTAAGGAAAATATTTAAGTTGTTAACGATAATAAGTAAGCCATTTTTTTAAGATTCGGTTATGAAAACCGACATTAGGTAAAAATGTACTCCTTGTACCTTTTATCTTTCTTACGAGTCACCTCGTTTATGAATTGTAAAATCTATTTAAAATTCCAATTTTTAACTAAATAAAACATTGTAATTTGAATGTAAAACGAACATCAGTTATCACTTTTTTTGCACCCAACACATCACTCACACGTTACTCAGTTATACGTACAATATTATTGTAAGTATATTAACATAATCTTCCTGAAAAATATTATTGCTGTGTACCCTACCACTACTCACAGGAAGATTATATTCCACAATTGGCATTATTATTCTGCCAAGTTTGTGCAAGCTTGTAGTGCTAAATTCCAATAACGGAATTTTTCACATTTCATTTGCATTTTAAACACAAAAGGTAGATGTTTTTGACAACATTTCGCACCATTCTACCAACAAAATACGTGTGTTTTGGTGTTGTTATTTGTTGTAGTAGTGTTGTTACCTGATTATTGTACCATCACGTATTTTATGATCATTTGGTTTGCATTAAAATGTGCAACAACTTTATTTGTATTTTCAGCAGAACGTATGGAGTAAGTGGAATCCTTCAGCTTTGAAAAAACAAAAAGCATACCGTCAAAAAGTGTATTAAAATTGTTAAAAATTATTACCTCCTTGACAAACAAGCAATCTTTTTTGTAAATGAGGATAGAAGAGCTGAGGAGCGGCATAACCTTCAAATGAATGAGTTACGGCTAAAAGAAGAATTGCTCAAATTAGAAGTAATTAAAAAGAAACTGGAAATCGAGAAACTTCAAGAAATATAATTGTGATATATTTTATTATTAACTTTTCTCGTTCTTGTTTTATTTTTTAATGTAAAGTACTTTATTGTATTTTTTGCAAAAAGACTGAATGTTCTTTAATGTTTATTTAATTTTGTTTTTATTAATTATATATAGTTATATATTGTGATATCTTTAATTATTAACTTTTCTCGTTTTTGTTTTCTTTTTTAATGTAATGCAGTTACCTAACCTAACATAACCTAACCTAATTGAACTTTTGGAAAAAATACTGAATGTTCTGTTTATTTAATTTTGTTTTTATACCCTCCAAAAAAGAATTTGGAGGGTATATTCACTTTGTCATTCCGTTTGTAACGCATCGAAATATCCATCTCAGACCCCATAAAGTATATATATTCTTGATCAGTGATGAAATCTAAGACGAACTGAGCATGTCCGTCCGTCCGTCCGTCCGTCTGTGGAAATCACGATTCAGTCCAAACGAAAAGAGCTAGACTCTTGAAATTTGGCATAAATATATTTTAAAACTTAGAGCAGGTTAAATTCGAAGATGGGCTAAATCGGGCAAGAGGGAAAAAAGTTCCCCTAAGAAGAACTAAACCAACCCAGAAAAAACAACATAATTTTTAAAGTTTTTTGGTTATTTTGTTAAGCAAATGATATATTTTTATGTCAAATACGGTCCAACGCCTTAAACTTGGAGCCATTAAATAAAATAAAAATATTTTTTGACCCCTCCCACTTTAGTGGGCGTTATTATAGGCAAAAATAGCATAAAAATTTAACAAATTGTTTTACTTAAGCCTACATTCCTTAAAAATAACACTTTTCAGCTTTAATGACGAAGCTGAGACGAAACCTGGTACTACTCTGCCCTACCCCTCCATCCCCTTCGCCCCCTAAATGACCCTACCAAAAAAAAAATTTTTTTTTAAATTTTATATATAATCATCCCAAGCATATATCTTTAGAGTTTTATGACTGCCGATTTCTGCCCTACCTACCCCCCCCCCCTCTTTCTTTGCCCCCTAAATGACCCTACCAAAAAAAAAAAATTTTTTTTTAATTTTATATATAATCATCCCAAGCATATATCTTTAGAGTTTTATGACTGCCGTTTTCTGCCCTACCTACCCCCCCCCCCCCCTCTTCCTTTGCCCCCTAAATGACCCTACCAAAAAAAATTTTTTTTTTAGATTTTGTATATAATCATCCCAAGCATTTATCTTTAGAGTTTTATGACTGCCTGTTGCTGCCCTACCCCCTCCTCCCCCTTTGCCCGCTAAATTACCCTATTAAAAATAAATATACATTTTTTTTTATTTTGTGTATAATCATCCCAAGCATTTATTTTTACAGTTTTATGTGTATCTGTTTCTGCCCTACCCCCTCTCCCCCTTTGCCCTCTAAATGACCCTATCAAAAAAAAGAAATTTTAATTTTGTATATAATTATCCCAAGCATTTATTTTTAGAGTTTTATGACAAAGGTGAAATGTTTCCCCCACAGCCCTTGCCAGAGCGACCCCGCCAAAATACAGTTTTTATAGCCTCCAAAGAGAATTGTGATGAAGTCTAAGACGGTCTAGCAATGCCCATACGTTCGTCTGTGGAAAACATGATATTGTATATTTTTGAACCCCGCCCCCTTTAGTGGGCGTTGACGTACGATATTATATAAAGGAACTCTGTCCCACCAAGTTAAACGTATCAAATTCACTTACTATATATTTGGAGGGTATTTAAGATTCGACCCGGTCGAATATAACGTTTTTACTTGTTATTAATTATATAGTTATATATTGTGATAAATTTAATTATTAACCTTTCTCGTTTTGTTTTCTCTTTTAATGTGAAGTAATTAATTTTAGTTTTTCCGAAAGACCGAATGTTCTATTTATTTAATTTTATTTTCATTAAATATGACTAAAATGAAAGTTGTGAATTTATATACGTACCTATATGTGATTAAATAAACTTAGTTTATACATAAAAAAATCGAAAATTTTCACGGCTTTTTTATCAACCAAAACTCATTTCCTTCTACACAGTAGCCCAGTTCACAATCTCGAGCAAGTAGTCTAGCATCGTAGCATGAGCAAAATAATTGTACTCTACACTAACAAAATACATTGAAAATGCTCTCAAATACTCTCTCAATTTGCAAATGCTATAATGCAAGACCATTTGCACAGGATTGTGAATTGGGCTAGTGACTTTTGCCAATAAGTACTTTGTAATTTCGGCACAAACAGAGTTACAGTGGGCCCAATTTATTTTTTTCGTGTTAAAAAAGTTCTAAATACTGCAAATTTCGAAATTCAAATTAAAAACACTTCTCTTTGCAACAGAAAAATCTAATGTTTTTTAAAGAACTGTTTTCCATTTATTTTATTTCGAAATTATATTCATTTTTATTTCAGCATGTATAGTTAATTTAATGTTCATAATTTTGCAAAATAGTTTTCAATAAGATTACATCGCGTTATCGAAAATCCTTTGGAAGTAATTTCTTCTTCATCACTTGAGACAACAATATCATGAAAATCACTGTCATCTTTAAGTTGTCTGCTTAAATTATGCAAGACTACACATGCCACTACAACTGCCATGCTAGTGGTAAGCGACAGTCTTATTCCCATAGACAATACTGGAAAACGACGCTTCAAAACTCCAAAACAACGTTCTATGGCATATCGTGTTCGAATTTGTGATTCATTATAAAGCTTTTCTCCATCACTTTGGGGATTTGCTAGCGGTGTCATCAAATATGATTTGACGCCATAAACCCTATCACCTAAAAGTAAATATCTATGATCCAAATTCTCCATTTTCAAACCTGGTTTTAATCCGACTATTGCTGAAAATGTAGCTGTCATGCGCCGACCCAGGCCATCTTGTCACTAAATCTGTTATTTGCAGGTTTGAGTTGCAAATAGCCTAAGAAAGGTACATACAATATAATTGGTAATGAAACATACATATTTAGATAAACATGGCATATCTCACCTGAACATTAAATGAAAAATAGCCCTTGCGATTCCAGAACACTTCTGCATCAGCAACTATTAGAAATCTCCTTGTGGCGTAAAATCTTAGGGCCAATAACACCATTTACCAGATAAGGCATGATTTCTTTTAATGAAAGGAACATCATTCAAAATGTATTAACCATGTCAGATATAGATATAACAAAGGAACTTACCTGCTTGTTGCGGACTTTATATCATTGCCTATGGCATCGACAATATACTTTTCTGCAGATTTTGATAATCTATATCTTTTTCTAAATTCTTCAGTAGATAAAGAGAAATAATTTCGACGTTCGAGTACTATTTTTTTAGATTTTACTTTACTTAAATTATAAACATTAAAAAAATATAAATGCTGATTGTAATTTTTACTCATTTTGTTTTCTTTTTGAAGTGACAATTAATATACTAACCAGAAGAATTTGTTCGGTTAAATTTAACAGCAACTTTTCGGTTAATATCTGTCAATTACATATTAATCGTACATTGTGAAATACAATTTCAGCTAACTACCGGTTAAAGTGTCAGTTAGCGTTTAATCACACATTGTGCAAAGGGCCGTAAGCCTGCTAAAGCCACCCATACACGAGATGTTTTTTACATCTGACATGTAAAATTTTTCACTGAAAATCACATACATGTCGTGTGTTACTTTTCAAACATTGCTTCTGTGAAAGTCAGACAAAAAGTCATCGGACAAAATTTCAACTAGAGCGTGTTCTATATTCTTTTGACATCAGCCGTTTTTATTACGAAAAATACATTGTAAGAATTCTAGGCCGTGGCGAAACAAGCAGCGGCGGGCCACAGCTAATAAAAGCATTAGCCGACCAATCTTGATATTTTACAATACCGCTGTATGCATGTTCTTTTAGCCATTTAATAGAAATTATGCACAGAAATACATAAATAAAACTTTAGTGTTATATCCTGACTTAATATCATCAAATTAAAAGAAAAAATCTTTAAAATTGTTAAATTCTTTTACGGCTCAAACAAACATGTTTGTGGCGGCAGGATGCCATTTTGAAACCTACGACCTACTTTGGTATCTGCAAAGACTATACAAAATGCGTAGAGCAGCTGTTGAAAACACCAGAAACTACATATCTCAGAAGCAACTAACATGTACGTTTGTGACCGAATATTATTAACCTTCTGTAAAACTGATGTTTTTGACAGACATTCACAATTACATATGAGTTGAAAAGTTGACAATTCAGATGTAAAAAACATGTCGTGTATGGTAGGCTTAAAGGCTCATTTAGCCGAACGTTGAAATCGTAAATGTTAGGTAAATGTGTCAGCTGATCCAAACAGTAATATGGCAAGTTATGAAAACGCATACTAGACTTTAGAAAAATGTTGCCATAACGTTGGAACCTGCAGAAAATAGAATTTTGTTCTAAGGTTACGTGACAGTTGTAGACAGTGATGGGATGTATGTATGTTGAATGAGAATGGGGCACAAAAGACCTCTTTTGGTACTTATTTCTCTTTTGATATGTTTAGTTAATAAATATGTATAAGGACATGATATACGCATTTTATATGTTTAAGTTTCTAAATATATGTTTTATTCTCAATGAAATATCGCATGTCTGTATGTTGTTCGTTTCAGATGTATTAAACACTCGTTTGTAAGTATATATAAACATTTTGCAATATTGCAAAACATATAATAGATATACATATATTGTAATATGGAAAAAATGTGCCCATTTTATTAAACTTATGCCAAGAGATGACTTATTATACTAATAGTTGTGTATATTGGTGTTTCTGATACCTCTTTGTACCATTTAAATAATTTGCGTACTTTTTCAACACGAACGCCAATAACATTAAGTGCCATAAATGTTTTAAACAGTTGTATAGAGTTTTATTGTATTTATTTTTGAAAGTGATGCGGATCAGATTTTTTGTGATAAACATATCTTCCACATCCATTATATTATATTATTTTCTTTATTAAATACACTCAATCGATATAGCTTACAAGAAACTCAATATTTTGGGAATTTTTTATGATTTTGTTTCTAAAAATAATTATTTGTTGTTTGTTTTTGTCAAAAACATATGACACGATTTTAAGCATTCTATAAGTGTAGCAATATTTACATATGTATACCTAACATT
Source organism: Linnaemya tessellans (assembly GCA_951800035.1). Classification (NCBI taxonomy): domain Eukaryota; kingdom Metazoa; phylum Arthropoda; class Insecta; order Diptera; family Tachinidae; genus Linnaemya; species Linnaemya tessellans. The sequence goes on from OX637532.1 coordinate 72,099,804, forward strand.
TACATTTAGCTCACATTTACGATGTCAACGTTCGGCTAAATAAGCCTTAAGTCTACTCCATATTAAAAAATTTTAATGAATTAAGATTTTATAGGCTAATTGTTCAAAATTTTAATTTACATCTCAGAAAGACATGATAAATATTCCAAGGCACAAAGGCAAGTCAACATCAGTTTTTGTTATTCAACTTACACAACAGAGCAGAACAACTGTTTTCGAAAGCCGCAATACTTTCATCATCAGTGCTCATGTGTATTGTGTCTATCACTACTTATTAGGTGGCTTAGTTGAATGTGATAACAGTTCCTATTTACAAAAATTTTATTGTGAAAAACGATACGAGAACTGTATCAACCTGATGTTAACATGTTATTGTTATAATACCCGTGTTACCGTTTGATTATTTTTCTTCATGTCCCATTTTTCTGAATTTTTTGTTCCATCATACCCAAGTCAAACTTTATTGGTTTGAATTTTATAATTAAGTACATGTGAACGTTTTCCAATTTATTATTGGTAGCTAAGCAGTAAGTATTTTAACGAACATTTATATTGCTATATTAAATTGAATTAAGATTTTATAGGCTAATTGTTCGAAATTTTAATTTAAATCTCAGAAAGACATGATAAATATTCCAAGGCACAAAGGCAAGTCAACATCAGTTTTTGTTATTCAACTTACACAGCAGAGCAGAACAGCTGTTTTCGTAAAACGCAACACTTTCATCATCAGTGCTCATGTGTATTGTGTTTAATACCACTTATTAGGTGGCTTAGTTGAATGTGATAACAGTTCCTATTTGCAAAAATTTTACTGTGAAAAACGATACGAGAACTGTATCAACCTGATGTTAACATGTTATTGTTTTAACACCCGTGTTACCGTTTGATTATTCTTCTTCATGTCCAATTTTTCTGAATTTTTTTCCATCATACCTAACTCAAACGTTTTGTCTTTCTGAGATTTAAATTAAAATTTCGAACAATTACCCTATAAAATCCTAATTCAATTTAATATAGCAATATAAATGTTCATTAAAATACATACTGCATAAAAATTTTAACGCCGTATGAAAGAGTAAACGATTCTGCATCAAGGGACTGAAATAATTATTTAAAACTGTATTTGGAAAAACTAAAGGCTCATTTAGCCGAACGTTGAAATCGTAAATGTGAGCTAAGTGTAAATATTAGGTAAATGTAAATGTTGCTACACTTATAGAATGCTTAAAATCGTGTCATATGTTTTTGTCAAAGACAAACAACATATAAATATTTATAAAAACAAAATAATAAAAAATTCCCAAAATATTGTGTTTCTTGTAAGCTATATGAATTGAGTGTATTTAATAAAGAAAATAATATAATATAATGGATGTGGAAGATATGTTTATCACAAAAAATCTGATGAGCATCACTTTCAAAAATAAATACAATAAAACTCTATACTGTAGCTGCACATGCCAACTAGCTCTAGCACTTCCCGATCAGGGCAGGTTCCAATCCTTGGCTACAGACTATGGACACTAACAATAAATTACACAACACGGTAACTTACTTCACGACAAAAAAAAAAACGACAATAAAAAAAACTAAGACTGGCTTATGGAGGTGTTCAGAGGGAGAATTAGCTGGTTCTGTTCCCCACTTCGCCCACCCAACCTAGCACACTGATTAACCTGGCCTCAAAAATTTTAAATTTCCTAGTGTCCCCACTTCCCACACACGCTTCAGCTGTCCTCGCGTTACATTCCACCTATCCCGAAACAAATAAATTTAGCACACAAACATTTTTGTTCACAATACAATTAACAATTTTACATATTTATTGGAACCTATTTATAAAGTAAAAACTTAGAACTATATAGGGTGTCTTAAGGCTAAAATCCTTGTGTAAAGTTAAAAAAACGGAAATTATAATATTCTATTACCAAAAAAAAACGTATCCCGATGATGTTTTCTCTTCTTATTGTATAATATTATTTACTACTTTACGGGTGCCCTAATATAAAATCTCCCCTAACACGATGACAACAAAAAAACAATCAAACGATTTCTTTTCCGGTAACACGAATACCACAAAATTTTCCTTTTCCTGCGTTAAACAAAAAAAAACTTGTAGTTTCTACAATTTACCACCCCTTACCTACCTAAAAGAGCTCTCCCAGATAGTTGGTTAACACACAACACACAAAGAGGAACAATAACTGCTTAGATCTACAAATCCTTTCCTGCTCAGGAAACTGGTACTCACGCGACACTAACACTGGGTATTTTTATATTCTGGCACTGACAATGCTAAATTATCCAAACACTTATTTTCTATTCCCTAATGGTAATGTATATAGAAGGCTGCTTTCACTCAAACCCCAGGAAAATTCTTAGTTCTTACTTATTATTTATCAATATCCCCTTTGTTTTTTTTTATTAGGTTTCACTAATGGCAAGTATTTTTTATATGAATAATTTGGTATTTTTCTTTTTACTTATCTGTGGAAAGTTTTTATACATATAATTTTTTTCTGTTTTGCAGGAACGCCCCAGAAACACCGAACCACTACTCCAAGTGTAGGTCTTGCTGCTGGAGGCTTGAAAACCCACCGCTTCGGGAGCCCCGGTGACCACTGTGTCTATTTGTACTCTGACCTGTCTATGATACACTTGGTAAGTACATACACTTCTTCATAAAAAAAACATGATCACGGTTACCTGTTCGCTATTCTCTTTTTCCTGGCACTTTTCTTTCCAGCGGAAACAGTAGTAAATTGTTGTAAACTTTAACCACTTTCAAATTTTTATTTTACAATTAGAATATTTATTTTCACACAAATTTTTCTTCGCCTGGGTTTGTGTCTGGATTCCTCCGAATGTCTTTTTATAATGGTTACATTCAGCTCGACGTATACTGAAATTCCCCCCATCTTTATTAAAACTTTTCTCGCCAATGATATGAATTTCCATTTCATCCCATCTCACTCATTCACGTCTTTCCATTGGACAGGATCCATTGGATTTGTCTACCATCACTATCACTGCCATTAATGCAACTCTGTTTCTTGCAGCTCTGGTAATCTGGCACCTACCTACCGCCAGGTGGCGCGTGAGGTATATTTTCTTTTTCGCCTAGCACACATGACAGGCAACATCAGCTTTAGGATTTTCAAATAACACCACACCAGCAGCGCCGAGGATCACTACAAAGACGTATCACACATCGCTAACCCCACCAAAGAGGAACGCATATTGGAAAAAAAAACTTGGGAGACCTTGAAAATAAAACACCCCTATTGAGCCACATATACAACCTCGAAACATGAACAAACCACATGCAACACACTGAAGCACACAAACAAAACAGCACAGGCACTCCACACCTCCATGACCACGACAAAGGGTACATCATCCGCAACAAAACTCCGGTGCTACCACGCTAGCGGCAGTAGGACTGGTGTGCGGACAGATGGCATCCGAAAGAGTCGAGTTTCCTGTGTTGACACATACAATACGAATACACACACATACATACGTATAAATGCCTGTATAGACTAATATACAGACACATATATGGAGACGTAATTTCTTTATCACCTTTTAATGGATTATAGAACAGACATAACGTGGGGAACTCCCACACCCTGAAGAGTCTCAGACCGGGTTATTACGGTATGGTAAGTATTTTTTTATTTTACCATGGTGCTCCGCTCTAATCCTATTCATTTCTTTGCGTAATAGTGATGCAATTTTAACTTAAGGACTATGGAGAAGACTCAATATACCATATTTATATTCAGTTTTCGGGCATAGACGTTACACCGATTATCGTTTCAACTTTCTACCCCAAATAAAATCTACTGATCATCTATTCACGGGTGAGTGCAATATTTTTCTATTCCTCCTGCATGCTGAGCAGGGCCGAAACAGAACTATGTGTCCTATTCTTTCACGCATTAGGACTAGGGCAGCCGTTACTCTTTCCGCAATATATTAGGTTGTAAAAATTTTCGTCAGGTATACCAAAATTTGTGAAAACGGGACGTGTCTACATATATTAATTCTCTATTGCATCTTATCCCGACTGTTTCCTACCTAACTATATTTTTCTAACACTACATATCACAGATCTAAAATATTGCACCAGTTCTTACACTTTAATGTCCTTACCGTGAAATACCCCAACGGGTTTACCCTGGGGCGTTTCTAGCTCGAACATATTATTCCCTATTGGTTTTCTTATGCGACATTTAATGAACTTTGGACAAAAGTTAGCGTTTTGGTTCTTCTTAAAATCCGATACGGCGAAATTCCTCCTAAAAACTATCGTTTTTTTTTTTCAAATTTACTATATAATGGTCGGACATTGATTGCAGTTTACGGGCTAATTTATAGTCGGCACCATTGGAAAATAAATGGTACCCGAATATTGCGAAGAACGGCGTCACCCCTGTGGCAGCGTGGACAGATGTGCGCAACGCACACTCTATTTCCGGTAAATAGAGATCCCATTCTCTATGGTCGCTTTTTAAGTATGCCCTAATCGCTGATAGCACTGATTTATTCAACCTTTCGGCGGCGTTGGACTGTGGAGAGTAAAACGCGGTTCTCATATGTGTTATGATATAGGCTTTGATCATGTCTTCAAAAGCTTTTGACACAAATTGTTGTCCATTGTCGCTGTGCAATACCTCAGGCACTCCAAATTTTTGGAACACTTCCTGTACCAGGAATTGTATGGCATTTCGTGACGTGGCTTCTTTCATTGACTTTAAAAAGACGAACTTCGAAAAATGGTCAACGACGATAAAAATGAACGTGTTTCCTTTTTTAGATCTAGGATATTTGCCTAAAAAATTTATGTATAATTTTTGGAAAGGTCTCTCAGTTACTACCTCATTCCCAATAGGTGGCATTGTAACTTGATTTACTGACTTGGTTTCTTTGCACGTTTGACAATTCCGCACGAACTATTGTACCTGCCCAGCCATCCGAGGCCAATAATATAGCCTCTTTAGCCTTTCTAGCGTCTTTTTCATCCCTCCATGAGCGGCTGTGAGTGACTCATGCGCCTTTTCAATTAGCACATGTGTGATTTCTTGTGGAATCCATAATTTCCACACCGGCTCACCTGAGTCTTCGTAGGATTTGGTTCGCTTATAAATTCTTCCATTTTCTATTCGTAAATCTGGCAATTTCTCTTGGTTCTCCTCTATATTTCGGCATAACCCTCTATATTCCTCATCCTCAAACGCTGTTGTTTCGAAATCAAAAAATTCTTCGCAATCTATTTCGCGCACTGCAATTGGCATCCGCGACAACATGTCAGTTACTACGTTTTCTGACCCTCGACGGTGTTCAATATTAAAGTCGTACGCTTGCAGTTGAAGCGACCACCTTGCCAGGCGTCCACTTAAATCTTTTACCGACATCAGCCACTTCAGGCTGCAGTGATCGGTGATTACGGTGAATTTCATCATTTCTACATATGGCCTGAATCGTTTTACAGCTAATACTGCTGCCAAGCATTCTTTTTCGGTCACGGAATAGTTCTTTTGGCATTTGTTCAGTTTTTGGGAATAGAAAGCTATGGGATTCTCCTCCCCTTGATCGGTTTTTTGAAATAGGACTGCGCCTACTCCACATTCTGAATCATCGCATTGGATATAAAATTGCCTGTTAAATTGTGGGTGGCGTAGTACTGGGGCCGTTGTGAGTGATATATTTAGCTCTTCGAATGCTTCTATCGCCTCAGGTGTCATATCAAACTTTTTGCCCTTTTTTAGGGTGTCCGTGAGGGCGGCTGAGATGTTAGAAGTCTTTTATAAACCTTCTATACCATCCAGCGGTACCTAAAAAGCTTCTAACCTCTCTGGGTGACTTTGCCACAGGAATTTTCGCGATCGCTGCAACTTTCTCTTTGTCTGTTTTCAATAATCCCCCGCCTATAACAAATCCTAAGTACTTCAGCTCCTGAAAACAAAACATGGATTTTTTTTAGGCCTTTTGTTAAGTTTGCTTTTTTTAAACAATCTGCAACCTGTCCTAACAGCTTCAAATGATTCGGAAAATCATCGGAGATAATCAGAAGATCATCCAAATAAATGAACACATTTTGTTTTAGTCTAGCTGGTATTACTTTGTCCATCAGGCGACATAGACGCTGAGCCGCATTGCACAGACCGAACGGCATGAAGCGGAATTGATAAAGCGGGCGCCCTGGCACCGTAAACGCCGTGTATGGCCCCGCTTCCTCCTCCAATTCAATCTGCCAGAACGCATATTTTAAATCGACGCTGCTTATATAGTGCGTCTGGTCTAGGCGGCTTAGGATTCCATCTATGTTCTGTAATGGATATGCATTTTTTATAGTGACTGCATTTAGCTTACGTGCGTCTAGACAAAATCGGGTTTTCCCGGGTTTGCGTACCATTGTTGTGCTGTTAGACCATGGGCTGTTGCTCTCCTCTATCACCTTCAACTTCAACATATTATCCAGCTCTTCATACACCATCGTTTGCACTGCCGGCGATATCGGGTAATGTCGCTCTTTCACCGGATTTGTCCCTTCTACGAGTTTTATTTCGTGTCTTTCCAGCTGAGTGCAACCTAAGCCTAGCTTTTCAAACGCGGGAAATCTACTAATCACTTCTTCCAATTGTTGTTGTTGTTTCATGTTTAATTCGTGTTTTTTTAATTTGTGTTCATTGTCCTCATTACTCTGGAAGTCTTGGACTTGTTCGGCTGTGATTGCTGTGGCCGACAGTAAATGTGGGGCTAAATCGCACGCTTGCCAAAAATTCACTCCTAAATATAACTCCTGGTCTAATTCAGGGCATAAGTAAAATGTGAGCTTCTTCTTGATACCGTTGTATTCAACGTTTAGTTCACATTTACCTAATATCCGGTGCTCTTTACCAGTCGCTGTACGGATCGCGTTATAACTAAATCGAACATCTGCGTTTATGTCCTCAGCTCCTCTTGGAGTTTTCCCGGTCTTGAAGACATTTTGGGCATTTTGGTGTCACGGTGTTAGGCCTTCCGCATCGGTAGCAAAACAGAGCTCTCTGCTTGGACATGCACTCTTTAAATGTGTGCCCTTGTTGTTGGCAGTTCCTGCACACTGGTTGATAGTTGAGGGCTGCGATCTCTTCCCGTCCTATGTTGATTTCTTCATCGACGTTTACTCCCGCCTCGCTTACAAATCTATGGGTCCGCCCAGACTGCTGTGGTACATTTCTGGCGTCGCGGCGTGAAAATGTCCTTTCCGCTTCCAGGTATTCCATGCGCAAGTTCTCCACCGATGATATTGCCATGGGGTAGACTATTCTGGCTATCCCTTCACGAAGATTTCTTTTTGCAATTTTTATAATTTCTCCCTCAGCCACTGGGACTTCTAGCTTTGCCCTTAACAAATTGAGGCTGTGGAAATAATCATCAATGGATTCTCCGGGCATCTGTTTTCTCTCCACTAACTCCTGCATCAAATCCCAATTTGATCGGACCCTTTTTTTGTAACGGTTTATAAGAGCTAATCTGAGCGATCCCCAGTCTGTAATGGCCGTCGTTTGTAGAAGAGCCCAATACCATTGTTTTACTGTGCCAGCTACTAACAAGTGGAAGTCTCTTAGTATCTCCTGCCATGGGATTTGGTATGGGCGCTGCATATGTTCTAGTCTGAAGATAAACTCTTCTACCGACATTGCATCGTAACCCCCTTTAAATTCTAACCCAAATTTATCTACTCTTATCCTCCAATTATCCTGATTCTGTATCGGCGGTGGTGGCATGTTGTACCTCGGAGGCTGTATATTAGGTGCTGGCTGATTATTTTCCGGTCTTAATGCACGCCCCTGCTCCCTTACCGAAATAGTTCTCACGGCTACTGACAATTGTGCGATACTTTCATGGACTTTTCGCATATCATATTTTATCCGCTCGTCCACAAAATTATTTATTGCCCTATCCAAATCCACTTTCATTTCGTCGACGCTTTCCTTCACCATGCTTTTTATGGTCGGTGACACTTCCTCCTGGGTAGACTCAACACTATTCTTGGCTGTCTTGCTCGTTTTCGGGATTGCACCCTGACTTTGTGCTTGATTGATTATGGTTCCGGAAAGGTCCTCGATTCGCGGGATGCCGGTGGCCATCTTTGCGGAATCGTCGCCCCTGTAATATTTTTCTCTAACCTGGGGTGAAGATCTATTCAAATCGAATGACGCGTTTCGCTCTCTCAGTCTCTTCAACTTATTAACCTGTCTCACTGTTTCTTGTTTCTTCTGAAGGGGAGAATCGGCCTAGCTTTGTGTCTGGATTCCTCCGAATGTCTTTTTATAATGGCTACATTCAGCTCGACGTATACTGAAATTCCCCCCATCTTTATTAATACTTTTCCCGCCAATGATATGAATTTCCATTTCATCCCATCTCACTCATTCACGTCTTTCCATTGGACAGGATCCATTGGATTTGTCTACCATCACTATCACTGCCATTAATGCAACTCTGTTTCTTGCAGCTCTGGTAATCTGGCACCTACCTACCGCCAGGTGGCGCGTGAGGTATATTTCCTTTTTCGCCCAGCACACATGACAGGCAACATCAGCTTTAGGATTTTCAAATAACACCACACCAGCAGCCCCGAGGATCACTACAAAGACGTATCACACATCGCTAACCCCACCAAAGAGTAACGCATATTGGAAAAAAAAACTTAGGAGACCTTTGAAAATAAAACACCCCTATTGAGCCACATGAACACACCACATGCAACACACTAAAGCACACAAACAAAACAGCACAGGCACTCCACACCCCCATGACCACGACAAATGGTACATCATCCGCAACAAACTGCTTAAAACATTGATGGCTCTTTAATATGTTTATGTTATTGGCGTTCGTGTTGAAAAAGTACGCAAATTAATTAAATGGTACAAAGAGGCATCAGAAACACTAATATACACTGTAACGACACGTTTCCGCTGGTTGCTGGGGTAGAGCTCAGCGGCGTCCAAGGTCAGTTACATAAATTTGTTGATTGCAGGGAGATCTCTCGTTGGCCAAGGGAAACACCAAGATTCGAGTATACACGTTTATTGAGCAATAGTAAAAATGATGCTTCACAGGCTGGTTCTTGGCGACGTGGTCAATAATAGGGTAAGGAGGCAATTTCACTAGCAACCGTATGTGGTCCAAGTGACCAAGACGAAAGACGAGATATGGCAAAACGCTGTGGGAAAAGCAAATGTCCAACCAGGTTAACAGTACTGTCGCTTAGGTTGTCATTTACCCCTACCACACTATAGCTTTAGTGGACTACAAGAATATGCCTACAGGTTAACAGTACTGTCGCTTAGTAGACGAATTCTGTAGTCGCCTTTGGACACCAAAACTACCCGAAATAATTACTATTTGTGGTCAATGTGACCAAAATGCACACGAGATATGGCAAAACGCTGTGGGAAAAGCAAATGTCCAACCAGGTTAACAGTACTGTCGCTTAGGTTGTCATTTACCCCTACCACACTTTAGCTTTAGTGGATTACAAGAATATGCCCACAGGTTAACAATACTGTCGCTTAGTAGACAAATTCTGTAATCGCCCTCGGACACTAAAACTAACCGAAATAATTAATAATTGAAATTTAATATTAAGACCAAACAACTTACCTCCACGCCGGCTGCCCAAGAACTAAGAACGCTGTTCAGCATTACTGCGCCTTATATAGGCTGGCACCGCTTGCATACATGAGCGTTAATATGCATGTATGTACGCGAGCCGTACAATGTTTCTGCTTAGCATCTACTTTATATTATCATATACATACATACATCACCATGTACCTACATGTGTACATGCCAACTGTACGCGATTGATGTATGAAAAGTAAAGCATAACAAATAGAATGCAGCAGCATTATATTTAAGAACAAATTAAATGTAAAACAAGTTTTCTTACGGTAGATCGTTGTGCATGTACATATGTACGTGTGTAAATGGTTATCAATATATACCGCTAATTTGAATGTTTTACTTAGTAGGTAAAGCAAAATATAATATACAAAAATGCCCATACAATTCATTAGGTTTGTAAAAGTAAATAATATAAACAATCGAGTAATAAAATATAAAGAATAATAAGATGCTTACATGTGAGCAAAAACAAGCGTGCGCCTTTTGCTCGTTACATCACCTCCCCTCATACGGGTTGGGGCCATTAGGTTAACTTCCATACTCTTACTACGCCCTTTCGCGAAATTGACACCCGAAATCGGTGGTCTTCGCTCATGGTGAGGAGACGGATCTGTTGGAACTGCTGTCGATGTCTCAGCTTTTCGGCAATGAATTGCTGCACGTCCGGGGGAATCTGTTCCGGAGGAACCACCACGGAGCTGCTGGGTTGATTGGGTGACCGGCTGCTATGGAACACGCCTCTGGTGTTGTCCACATTATTGGTCTCCCGGTGGAAGTGCCGACAGGGGTCCTGGTTACCTATGGCGTAGTCGGTGAATTTTTCGGGATCCTTCAACTCCTTTTGTTCAGTCAGAACTGCACCATAATCGCTGGCGTCTGTTTGAGGCTTGAAGGGCTGGTTAAGATCGGGGCTTGCGCGAATCGGTGGCTGGGTCAAGCTTTCCTTGCGTGTCTGCTGCTCGTTACCCCATTTCCAGTGCCGTCTCTTCAACAGCACGGTGAGGGGTTGTGGTGGCGTGGCGAATTCTGGTGTGGTACGTCGGTAGCAAGACGTGACACCTAAGAATCGGCGCACTTCTTTACCATTATTGGCGGGTTGCATTTTGGTGATAACCGCAATCTTCTCGGGATCGGTTTTAATATCTTCTTGGGTGCCAGCGTGTCCAAGGTACTTGGTTTCTGCCGCAAAGAACTTACACTTCTCAGGCTTTATACACAGCTGGGCTTGGCGTAGGCAATCGCTAGGTTCGACCCCCACCTTGCGGCTTTGCACAATCAACAACGCACACTGGATGCTGGTTTCGAAAATTTGGAGGAAGTCAAGCCCCAATACCATGTCCTCGGTTGCGTTCTCCATCACCAGGATCTCACACATGGCTGTCTTCTTACCCAATGTCACTGCTATTCTCAGGGATCGTGATATCACCGCCTTGGATCCATCTGCCAAGAGTACATCGATTTTTGAGGGAATATATGCTGGCTGCCGGATGCATTTCTTGATTAACCGTGGGTGTATAAAACTCCTCGTTGCCCCTGTGTCTACTGTCGCTGCTGTTAGTTGGTTTTCAATGAGGATCATAGCCTTCAGCTTGTTTTCCTCCCATACGAGCTGCGTCGGATTTGGCTGTTGATTTGCGGCGGCTGCTTGTCTCGGTTTCCGACGGGCACGCTTTCGAGAGGTAGATTTTTCTACCATCAATCGATGGTGCTCTCCTCTACCCGGGTTGGATATGGTAGGGATACCCTCGAGTTCGTCGGAAAGTGCAAGCAGATCATCCAGCGTGGTGAAGTCACGGCGACGTATAAACCATTGGTAGTCTGGCTGTGAGTTCCGGAAGATCCGTTCCAGTTTCTGGTCTTCGGCCATGTTGGTGTGTTGTATCAGATTCTGGAGCGCCAGCACGTAGTCCTTAAAGGGTTCTCGTGCACGCTGTGTGCGTTTACGGACGTCATCCTCCAACTTCTCAAAGTAGCGTGGAGGGAGGAAAAATTTTAGAAAGTCCCCTCTGAATTGCTGCCACTGACGCCAGTTTTTGTTGTTGTTTCGATACCAGATTAATGCCTTGTCTCTGAAACACTCACCCAAAACTCGTAGCACTTGTGTTAGGTCAATGCCATACATTTCCGCCAATTCCTCTACACGTTCTACGAAACCGATAGGGTCCTTGCCGCCATCGTATTTTAAACCCCATTTCCGAACGAATTCCACTACCATAATTCGATCGGGGGTTGCAGGCTCTACCCAGGTGTCAGCCCGGAGTGGTGGCTTTTGCGTCGGTGGTGCTGCTGCCGGCCAGCCTGGAGCAGGTACGCTGAGGCTAGGGGATGGAATCGCAGCAGCCTCGTGTTGATTCTGTAGGGCTAACAGTCGTTCAGACGTGTTAGCCTCGTGGTCGGCGGTAATAAATTGGCTGAACCTCTTTCTCAGTTCCTCCACGCCTCCCGTGGAGCTTTGGCTGAACTGCGCCAAATATGTCACAAGCTCGTCCTTCTTAAGGGCATAGATCCACGATGTCTTCAGCATTTTACTTACTGGCAGTCTGGTGGTTCTGTTTCGAGCGACACTGGGGTTGGCTGGTTAAAATTGGGATATTCTTTTTCCTCTTTAGCGTTTCGCAATTGCACGTGGCACAAAATCACTATTTCTCCTCTGAGTCCTTATGTATAAGGTGTTGTTTTGTTTCAACACAGAAGTCCCTGCTCGGGCGCCAATGTAACGACAAGTTTCCGCTGGTTGCTGGGGTAGAGCTCAGCGGCGTCCAAGGTCAGTTACATAAATTTGTTGATTGCAGGGAGATCTCTCGTTGGCCAAGGAAAACACCAAGATTCGAGTATACACGTTTATTGAGCAATAGTAAAAATGATGCTTCACAGGCTGGTTCTTGGCGACGTGGTCAATAATAGGGTAAGGAGGCAATTTCACTAGCAACCGTATGTGGTCCAAGTGACCAAGACGAAAGACGAGATATGGCAAAACGCTGTGGGAAAAGCAAATGTCCAACCAGGTTAACAGTACTGTCGCTTAGGTTGTCATTTACCCCTACCACACTATAGCTTTAGTGGACTACAAGAATATGCCTACAGGTTAACAGTACTGTCGCTTAGTAGACGAATTCTGTAGTCGCCTTTGGACACAAAAACTACCCGAAATAATTACTATTTGTGGTCAATGTGACCAAAATGCACACGAGATATGGCAAAACGCTGTGGGAAAAGCAAATGTCCAACCAGGTTAACAGTACTGTCGCTTAGGTTGTCATTTACCCCTACCACACTTTAGCTTTAGTGGATTACAAGAATATGCCCACAGGTTAACAATACTGTCGCTTAGTAGACAAATTCTGTAATCGCCCTCGGACACTAAAACTAACCGAAATAATTAATAATTGAAATTTAATATTAAGACCAAACAACTTACCTCCACGCCGGCTGCCCAAGAACTAAGAACGCTGTTCAGCATTACTGCGCCTTATATAGGCTGGCACCGCTTACATACATGAGCGTTAATATGCATGTATGTACGCGAGCCGTACAATGTTTCTGCTTAGCATCTACTTTATATTATCATATACATACATACATCACCATGTACCTACATGTGTACATGCCAACTGTACGCGATTGATGTATGAAAAGTAAAGCATAACAAATAGAATGCAGCAGCATTATATTTAAGAACAAATTAAATGTAAAACAAGTTTTCTTACGGTAGATCGTTGTGCATGTACATATGTACGTGTGTAAATGGTTATCAATATATACCGCTAATTTGAATGTTTTACTTAGTAGGTAAAGCAAAGTATAATATACAAAAATGCCCATACAATTCATTAGGTTTGTAAAAGTAAATAATATAAACAATCGAGTAATAAAATATAAAGAATAATAAGATGCTTACATGTGAGCAAAAACAAGCGTGCGCCTTTTGCTCGTTACAACACAACTAATAGTATAATGAGTCATTCCTTGGCATAAGTTTAATAAAATGGGCACATTTTTTTCCATATTACAATATATGTATATTATATGATTTTCGATATTGCAAAATGTTTATAAATACATACAAACGAGTGTTTAATACATCTGAAACGAACAACCACATACACACATGCGATATTTCATTGAGAATAAAACATTTATTTAGAAAGTTAAACATATAAAATGCGTATATCATGCCCTTATACATATTTGTCAACTAAACATATCAAAAGAGATATAAGTACCAAAAAAGGTCTTTTGTGCCCCAATTTAATTCAACATACATACGTCCCATCACTGTCTACAATTGTCACGTAACCTTAGAATAAAATTCTATTTTCTGCAGGTTCCAACGTTACGGCAACATTTTATTAAAGTCAAGTAAGCGTTTTCACAACTTGCCATATAACAGTTTGGATCAGCTGACACATATACCTAACATTTACGAATTCAACGTTCGGCTAAATGAGCCTTAACCTTAGGCTAATAATTATATTTTTATTTTATATTTATTTATTATTTATTTCAATTTTATTTGAAATATCCTTTATTAAAAGGAAACACATTTAATTTATTATTTTATTTTATATTTTTATTATTTATCTTTTATTTTCGAAATTCAAACTTAAACTGGAAAACAATAATGAAAATTTTGATAATATTTTAAAAGTATTTTCAAAGGTGATATGATATAAAAATTAATCAACAAAGTATTTTATAAACAAGTTGTACAATACAATAGATACATATACATGAATACATATACATGTATACATAATGTACATATAACTCCCCCATCGTTAGATTGACGCTCTGAGGAAATATTTTTATACGTATATGTATATATTATGTATATATGTATGTATGTACAAAAAAGGTAATACAAAAGCAAAATAAAAAAAATTTAATAACATACAGGAATTACATATTAAAAATGATACACATATTAAATTAAAAAAATATTTTTATTTTGTAAATAACCTATTTCCTCTTTCTAATAATGTAGGAAAAATTAAGACAAATTAAAAAAAAATTTTTTAAATTTATTATTTTTTTTTTTTTTTTTTATAAGTTCCTTCTTCTTTTAATATGTGACTTATAATACTTGTGCCCTGTTCGAGTTCTTACATGATCATTGTCCAATTGATATACATTCACTTTCCTAAACTTCGCATGATTTTTTCCACCCCTTTCAGTTTTTAAATATACGTCTCCTGTCTGTATCTCACAGTCTTCGCGATTATTATTTCGAATTGACATTGTCTTTTCTTTTGATTTTAAAATTCTTTCTTTAATTTTTTGAAAATCCTCAACTTTTATTAGACCGTTTTGGAAATCTATAGGTTTACATCCTATAGTAGAGTGTATAGTATTATTATAATACATAATTACTTTATAAATTTTTTCTTCTACAGTGTCACTGTCTCTATCAGGATCATGTCTGAGTAGTCGAATATGTTCATTCATCGTGTTATGAAGACGTTCTACGTCAGCATTTGAAGTATGATTATTGTTTGAAGTAAAGTGTATGTTAATTTGTCTTTGCCTTAGAAATTCCGTCAATGGTAATGCCTTAAAACCTAACTCATTGTCAGTTATGATTTGATCAACATTACCAACGATACTTAGGTATTGAATAAGTGCTCTTTTAAATTCTACCCATGATCTGTTCTGAATTCGAATTGCTTGGGCAAATTTAGAAAATTTATCAATTATTGTTAGAAAAAGTGTTCTCTCTAGAGTATAAAAAACATCGATATGTACTATCTGACAAGGTCTGTCAGGGGTTTCAGTTATTTTAAAATTTTGTTTTATTGGGTTGCGGTCATATTTTTCTATGTTGCAAATGTGGCAGCTATTTATAAATTGTTGTATTCTTAACTTAAGCTTTGGATGATAGATTTTCATTCTAAGTTGTTCGAAATTTTCAGTAATACCACGATGGTTATTTCTCTGATGCTCGTCTTTAATTAGTTCCTGAAGGTTGTTTTCATTGAAAACATCGTCAACACATTTTATGCATTTTGCAATTTTTAAGTGAGAATTATTTGAAAAAAATTTTGTAACGGTTTCTCTAAATATGTTGTAAATACAATCATCTTCAACATAAATAGCATTAACTCTTTTTGGATGGAAGTGTTCTTTTATGATAGTTATCATGTCAGTTTCATTGAAACTTCTAGCAGTTATGATTTTTCTAATATTTTTAAAAACTGCTTTATTAACTATTTTTATTAAAGCAGAGTCTGATTTGCCTATAATTATCTGGTTTCTATAAATATTTAATGGAGCATTACTCTGAATAATAATATTAGGATTAGCATGTTCAGTCAAATTTACTTCTGGTTCTATTCGAGATAGTGCGTCTGCATTTCCATTATTAATTCCACGCTTATAAAAAATTTCGAAGTCATATTCTTCTAACTGTAGTCGCCAACGAATTAATTTTGAATTTGGCTCTTTGATAGAAAATAGCCATTGTAATGGTTGATGATCAGTTTTTATAATGAATTTTCTTCCGAAAAGATACGGTCGAAAATATTTAACTGCCCAAACTACCGCTAGCAATTCTTTTTCCACTGTGCTATAATTTATCTCATGTTCATTAAGAGTTCTGCTAGCATAGCAAACAGGGTGATTGTGCTGCGATAGAACGGCGCCCAACGCATAATTACTTGCGTCCGTGTTTAAAATAAATTGTATATTGAAATTTGGATAAACTAATATTGGGTCATTTACGAGTATCGTTTTCAGTGTTCTGAAACTCTCAATATATTGTGGGTCATTAATATTTAATTTAGCATTCTTCTTTAAATATTTCGTCATTGGCTTTGCAATTCTAGAATAGTCTTTGATAAATTTACGGTAATAGCCGCTGAGGCCTAAAAACTGTTTTATTTGCTTGGGTGTCTTTGGCAAGGGATAATTTGAAACGCATTCGACCTTTTTAGGATTTGGCTTTATTCCCTGATGTGTAACAACATGTCCTAAGAATTCTGTTTCACGTTTTAAAAATTCACACTTATCTATTTGTATTTTAAGATTTGCATCCATAAGCCGATCTAGAACAAGGCGTAAAGAATTCATATGTTCTTGAAGAGAAGTGGAGTAAATGATGATGTCATCCAAATATACTAAACATATTTTATTAACTAAATCACCCAAAATATTATTCATCAATCTTTGGAATGTGGCGGGAGCAGTTTTTAATCCAAAAGGCATTCTTAAAAATTCATAGTGTCCACCCTCGACTGAAAAGGCTGTCTTATGAGTGTCTCTTTCATCAATCTCAACTTGATGAAACCCTTTCGCTAAATCTAATGTGGTGAAATACATGCACCTGCCAAGTTTGTCTAAGATTTCTTCAATATTTGGAATTGGAAATCTGTCATCCACTGTCTTTTCATTAAGTTTTCTATAGTCTACTACAATACGCCACTTTTTCAATCCGCTGGCATCATTTTTCTTAGGAACTATCCATATTGGAGCAGAATAGGGTGAATGTGATGGTTTAATTATATTGCTATCTAGCATTTCATGTATTTGTCTCCTTACTTCTTCTTTATGAACATAAGGGTACCTATAAGTCTTTGCAAATACAGGTATATCATCTTTGGTAATTATTCGGTGTTTAATTGCATTTGTAAACGATAAGTTTGAACTTGGTTCATAAAATAATTGTTTATAAATATCCAAAATTTTAATCAATTTATGCTTTTCTTCGGCATTTAAATGATCTATTCTAACTTGTTCTAGGTAAGGTTCGCGATTATTTTCCTGTGAGATATTATCATCCACTAAGTAATAATTTTCGGAGGAAACTGGCCAAGAACTACTCTCAGAGAGATATATTATGTTTGAGCACTTAGCAGTGGTTTCTACCTCTACTTTAAAGTTATGTGCATTGTAAACTCCTTCATCAATAATAATTTCACCTACAGAATCTTTGTGTTCTTTGATATGAATAAGGCCACATTCAATATCTGAAATAAATTTAACTGTATGGCGTTTTCGAAAACCAAATAAAGGGACGTTTCTATTATTAATTTTTAATTGATTATTGCTGTAATCTATAACAGCTTTGTATTTCTGTAAAATATCATTTCCTATAATACCATCATAGTAATCGTGAAATCTACATTCTATAAATGAAATCTTCTCCCTGATGTCTCCTAGTTCTATAAACATTGGGACTTGATAAATGATGTCAGTCTTTACATTGCTTTGTAAAGTTTTTAATGTCAAAGTATGAGATTTAATTTTCCATTTTGGGTTACATATACCTGGATTAATAATTTAATGCGTGGCTCCAGTATGCACAATAAATTTGAGACAATCTTTTATTACTATATATGGTAATTCTCTGCAGAGGCTTGAAAACGAAAATTTTGCACTTCATCACTTTGATTTGGCAAACTATAATCAGAATTGTTCATGTCCTTCGAGTTGTTTATTCGAAAAGTATTTGGAGCTACGGGTAATTCCACTACCTTTTTAGAATTTTGAATAATATTAATATCCATAGGTTCTGGAATACTATGCGAATTTTGATAATTTGAAAAATTTCTATTACTATTATAATTAAATTGACCACTATTGTTTGGGTATCTAGTATTATATGGCCTATTTGCATTGCCATGATACTGTATTGTATTCTGTTTATGGTTGTACTGATTGTTTCCATTTGAATTAAAACGTTGATGTGTAACGTTATTTTCATTAGTCCTATAATGGGTACTACCGACATCTGAATTTGGTCTATGATTATTTCTTTCATTGTAATTATCAAATTTCCTGAAATTTAAATGTTTATTTTCACTGCTATAGTTAGCATACCCAGAAGTAAAAAGAATATCCATTGCGTTTTCAATTGTATCAGGATTTCGACAAGCCAGAATCGTTTTCATAGGTTCAGGTATTTTCTCTTTAAATATGTTAAGAGCTGTTCCCATATTATTCTTAGCTATTTGTTCACTATTGGGATTGATTCCTAAGTCTGAAGAAGTTTTATTGTTTAAACTTCGAAGTTTATCTTTTATGTCATTGTAAAAATCAATAACATTCGTTCTAAAAACTACTGATCTAAGTCTATCATATAATTCTTCGATACTGTATTTTTCTCCAAAATTATTTATCAAAATTGTTTTTATCTGTTCCCATGACTGGATATGAAAATTTATTTCTACTGTCTCTCTTGCTTTGCCTTTTAATTTGCTTTTAATAAGGTCTAAAAATAATACTTGAGAGAGTTCATTATATTCAATAAGAAGTGAGTTAATTTTGTCAACCAGCGAAGTAAATGAATAAAGTTCCTTTCTATTACCAGAAAATTCGGGTAACCTTTCAAGGAATTTGAATGGATCTATGGTATAAGAACGTGGGGCATTATTTTCTTCAGCCATTTTTATAAGAAAAAGGAAAACAAAGAAAAACTTCCTATTCTTCAAAATTCACAACAAATAAGTTAGATTAATATTTATAATTCCAATCTTTAAATGACTAAATTATTAATTTTTATTTATTTAAATATATATGTATATACATACATATATATGATATTTCAAAATCACTATAAAAAAAAAATCAATTTCTTATTTTTGAAATTAAGTACATAAGAGGAAATAGTTTACATTAATAAAAATGAATTTTCCAAATTTTATTATTACCTGAAAAAATAAGTATACTTTGTATAAGTTTATTTACGATTTTATGCAAAAATGAAAAAAAAAATTAATTTAAGGCCTTACAAAAGAAATAAGGAAAACAAAAAAATATATATATTTTTTTTTTTTTTTTTTTTCATGTAATCTTCTTACGTAATGTTAGGGATAAGAAAAATTTTATTTATGTAGAAATTACTTATACTTAAGTAAGTTGCACCAATGATGACCTTAAAATTCAGCACGATCTTCTTAAATTGTTTGATTAGGACACTGCTCCAATGATGGGACTAAGATATTGCTCTTCGTCCTTTTTATTTGTATTTTTAAATATCAGCACAAAATGATTTTCTATTTCAGTTTTTTTTTTATTTATTGGATTTTGAATTTTATTTATTTTTTTTTTTAGTCTTCTTTTTTTATAATTTTGCCTTATTTCACAAAATTTTTAAATCTCAGCTCTTCATTTTTATAGAGTAGTCAGGAGGGTCCACCCAAAAGTTGGAATCGCTGTGCTACTTAATTATATATTTGATAGTTCAATATTTCGTATAAATGCTTTCAGATTTTTGTTAAAATTTTATTTGTCTTTCAGAAAATTTCAGACTTTCAGCATTTATATTTAATTTATATACACATTGGGTATTTCTTCTTTGTTTAATTAACAATTTGGAGTTTTTATATGTTTTTAATGTTTTAAGATGTTTTAATGTTTTTATGAAAAACACACACATTCATGCACAAAGGCTTCAATATTGTAATTTTCCTTTTTTTTTTTTTTTAAATATTATCACAAATTAGATGGAATATTCCGTGTTTTTCTGTTGTATATTCAATCAACAAAAGTCTTCAATAATATGTTCATTGATCCCCGCCAGGACATTAAAATATCCAGTATCTATTTTATTAAAAAAAAAAAATACCCGGGGATCCTACCGACTGCGCCAATTATATTTTTATTTTATATTTATTTATTATTTATTTCAATTTTATTTGAAATATCCTTTATTAAAAGGAAACACATTTAATTTATTATTTTATTTTATATTTTTATTATTTATCTTTTATTTTCGAAATTCAAACTTAAACTGGAAAACAATAATGAAAATTTTTATAATATTTTAAAAGTATTTTCAAAGGTGATATGATATAAAAATTAATCAACAAAGTATTTTATAAACAAGTTGTACAATACAATAGATACATATACATGAATACATATACATGTATACATAATGTACATATAACTGCTAATCACCTAAGTTATAGATAGAAATGCTAAAAGTTGTTAGCATGTTTGCACTCTAAGCCGACGATATGTATTTTGCTATTTGACTGTTGTAAAATTTTTGTGTACAATAATTCCTCGTTGTGTTTGGGTATATGAATGTTATTAAGTTGAAAGTCTATAACACGGGTTTTTGGTTTTAACGTGCTAAGTCAAAAAAGAAGAATCATATATAAGGTGGCAGCGCTACGGCAGGTAACAGTTTTTTGCTCAACCATTGCTTGGCTACTTTGATGTCAAGTATTTACATATATACAAGAAGTGCCTCTTATGTTTGGATATGTGAACGTTGCTAGTAATTGTGCATGGGTGCACCACTTTTGTTGCTATAAATTTTGACGTGAGCCATGACTTTACACAAAAAAAATATCCGATTCGTTGTGGTAATGTTGTATTTGTTGCGGTAGTACTGCTAGAATCATTATTATTGTATGTTAGAATCATTATAATTATATGTGACAAGCGCCGGCTTAATATGAAATGTGTTTTGTTAAAAAATAAAAATAAATACGTTATTTTTGAACAAAGTCATGTTTTATTTCATTGATAAGGTTAGATTTAATATAAATTGTATATATTTTTTCATAAATACAGCAAAAAAACCGAGTTTAATAAGTGGGTCATTATGACCCAACCCCCATGTCCGTGTATCTAATATCCATAAAGATGTTAGGTGTTTAGTTAGAGGAACGACACAATGTACAACTATTATCTTTCACTTTAATTTTGGAATTCACTTTATTATAAGGATATTTTGTCTTATATACAAAAATCTTATCGCTAACTAAATACTAATACATACATACATACAATATTTATTTTCTTGTCCGTGTAAATTTCTTATCTTAAAAATACTAATTATTAAACGGGTATTATAACAATAACATGTTAACATCAGCTTGATACAGTTCTCGTATTCTTTTTCACAATAAAATTTGTGTAAATAGGAACTGTTATCACATTTAACTAAGCCACCTAATAAGTGGTGACAAACACAATACACATGAGCACTGATGATGAAAGGGTTACGTCTTTCGAAAACAGCTGTTCTGCTCTGCTGTGTAAGTTGAATAACAAAAACTGATGTTGACTTGCCTTTGTGCCTTGGAATATTTATCATGTCTTTCTGAGATTTAAATTAAAAATTTCGAACAATTAGCCTATAGAATCTTAATTCAATTTAATATAGCAATATAAAATGTTCGTTAAAATTCTTACTACATACTAATTATTATTGGTTTACTTAGAAAATGTTTCTATGTCTATTTCATATCTATTACCGATGTGATCCCTACAAGAACACTACCGAATATTTGACTAGTCATTTGTTTGATAGTGCTGACGGCTTAGTACCTCATTGCCTATACACAACTTGCTATCATTTTCTTAAGGGCAATATGAAAAATCTGATGTATACATGTAAGCTTGCATCTCTGTCGTACTTATTAATTCTGCCGCCATTAGAAAATATTGCTCACCTGCTCACTCTAGTGCTTTTTTGTATCAGTATGTAGACACGTATAACTTATCAGTTGATTGCTCAGTACTGTTGAATCACTACTACTTGACTACTCAAACCTGACAATTGTATTGTTTGGTTATTTTCTTCAAAGAATAATAAAAAAAGCAATCATAAAATTTAATTCACAATTCTTTATTTAAATAATTATAATAAAAGCTAATAATAATTTTCAGACACTAGTATTTTTACAAAATAACTCTACTTCTTATATTTATATTGTGTGGTGCTGCAAAATGGATCAGAATGCCTAAAATGAACAAGAAAAAAACACCAATAAAACAAGATCTGACAAGTTTTACCCACTATTTTATATTATTTAACTTAAACTTAATTTTCAAGTTTTTGTGAGCATCTTGTAGAGCATTGGGTTCGTCCGCTATCCACCAGGGTGGTGAATTACTTCACTGGTCCGAAAACACTTTGCATATTACTAATAGATGTAAAAATAACTTATTATTGTTATGTTTATATGTAATATTAAATAATATACTTACATGTCTTATTTCACTATAAATCAACGGTTTGTTTTTAATCTTAATTGTATAAGCTTTATGTATTTACTATAAAAAAATTAGATGCAAACTGCAATTAAAAACAGAAAGTATTGTCAAAAATTCAACAAATGTCAGCCATATGTTCAAATGTGTTAGTGAAAATGTTTTGAATGTATTAGTTTCAGTCATTCATTTCTTGTAGGGATTATACTACTATTTGTTTAGGCTACACTACAAAAATAAACAATCCGTTTTAACGTATTGTTACAAAGTTTAAAAATAGATTCAAATATAACGACAATGTGGCTATATGTACTTGGCAGCACTGTCAAACCATCTCTAGTTGTCAAAATGTTACAACCCTGGTCAACACCATGCAGATAATATTTGAATTAACGGAAATGGAATATTCCGGATACATCGTTGAGAATATACAAGATCATTCGAGGCTGTGCAATAATAAGTGTAAATAACAATAACGAAAAACCTAGCAACATCAATGCTAAGAGATGATGATGTTATTCTTAATGATCTTGTACGCAAGTATTCGCTGCTAATAAAAACTAAACATGTACATCAATATACACAGCAACATACACACAAATATACACAGCAACATGCCCACATAGCACAAGAAGAAACAAAACTACACAACACACAAAACACTCATACATACAACCACACATAGTTACAATAGACAAAACACAAGACAGCATTGTCATATATACAAACACACGTATATAGCTACATGTTAAGTAAAGCACAACCAACAACAACCATGACCAGATGCTTCGCGAAGTTACCAGACGTCGTCATTTTGCTATATAAAGACGCTGCCAGTGAACAGCGGGATCAGTGAGATTTTTAATCTAGACGTGTTAACATCGCTAAGTGTTTAGTAGTACAAATACTCGTGTTAATTAAATAGTAAATAAAGTGTTGCCGCATTATATTTCTAAAAGTAATTGTCTGTGTTTTTTTTTAATTTGATGCAATTAAACGAATCCTTGAAGGATAAGTAAAAACCGTTTTTACGAAAAGGTCTAAAAACGTAACAATTGGTGTCAGAAGTGGGATTGCAAAAATAATTAAAAAGGACATTGCAATTTAAGGAAAAAAGGACATTAAAAAAAAAAATAATAATTATGAAATTTGATGAGCTAAAAGTTGAACAGCTAAAAAAGGAGCTTAGTAAGCGGGAATTGCCAACAGCAGGTAACAAGGCTGAACTGCAGAAGAGGCTGATAGATGAGTTTAAGAATCGCGGCATGGACATCGGGACATACGAGTTTGAGGACAAAGACGATGTAGAGGTATGTCCTCCTGCCACGACCAGCAGCATGGACATAAATTCAATGTTCGCTGCTATGATGATCCAGATAAAACAGAACTCTCAGCAGATGCAGGAGGCATCAAGGATCAGCACTGACAAACTTGTAGCCGAAATAACTGCAATTAAACAGAACTCAGAAATCAGCACTGAGAAACTTGTAGCCGAAATAGCTGAAATAAAACAGAACTCAGGAATCAGCAGTGAAAAGCTTGTAGCCGAAATAACTGCAATTAAACAGAACTCAGAAATCAGCACTGAGAAGCTTGTAGCCGAAATACAGGAGTCAAATAGAGCCACGAACGAGACTCTGGTAGAGGTTTCTGAGGCTATTAATAGGAGGGTGGATTCTATTGAGAATAAATTCTCAGAGCTGGCAGATAGAGTCCAACATCTAGAAAGCGGTGGCCTAGAGCAGCATGCAAAAGAGTTCGAAGAAAAATTTCATGCTCTAGAGGACAAAGTGCATAACCTCGAGCGTAGTGGCGGGACAGTACGAGCAGTTGCGGAGGTTTCTGCGCGAATAAAAGCGCCATGCTTTGACGGCAGCGTACCATTGAGCATCTTTAGATTCCAGTTCGAGACGGTCGCTAGTAGAAATGGATGGGATGCTGAAGAAAAGGCCATAGAGTTGATTTTGTCCTTAAAGGGTACAGCCGCAGAGGTTCTTGAGACCGTGCCAGTAAGCAGCAGAAACAACTATAATGAAATAATGGCAGCATTGCAGCGCAAGTATGGTGGTGAGCACAAGCGCGATTTATACAGAATGGAATTGCGATGTAGAGTTCAAAAGCCTAACGAGTCTCTACAAGATTTCGCAATGGAAATCGAGCGGTTAGTGCAGCTCACATATCCAGGCGAGAGTCACCCGTTACTGGACCACTTTAAAACTGAGGCGTTCGTTAATGGCATTCGCGACTCTGATGTCAAACTGGCTGTGTGCGCAACGCAGAAATCTACTTTCGCTGAGACTGTTTCATTTGCGCTGGCTCAAGAGACTGCAAGGATGGTTTTCAAGCCACAGATATGTAAAGTGCGGAATGTGGAGGTTTTGCCCGAGGAGGATAACAGCCTAGTTGCTAGTTTGAAGGAGGCAATGCGACAACTGTTGGCGGAAGGTGCTACCAAAGAAAAGCCTAAATGCTTTAACTGCGGAAAAATTGGTCATTTTCAGCGCAACTGCAAAGCACCAAGAAAAAGAGGTAGATCTGTTTCACCACCAAGAAACAGCAAACGGGTGAACCAAACAACATCACAAGAGTCCCCGTTAAACTAAAACGAGCTAGCGCTAAGGGGCAAGAGCTAGCTCCCACAAACGAGGGCCCCACAATCTCCATATCAGTGATGCAGCAGAAAAATAGCAACCTTACTGCGTCTGGACACATCAACGGGGAAAAGCACGTACTTACCATAGACACAGGGGCGTCGCAGTCAATAATAAGGCCCGATATAGTAAAGGGGAAATGCGATCGTTTAAGCAATATACGGCTACGTACAGCTACTGGAGAGCCTGCCACTGTCTATGGTAAGATTGAATTGAAGGTGACTATAGCCAACATCAACGTGAGGCATGTGTTTATTGTTGCCGATATTGTCGATGAGGTAATTATTGGAGCCGATTTTATGATTAATCATGGCATTAATCTACACATGGGGCAACAGCTGATGATTTGGCGTAATGTGGAAATACCCCTTGATGTTGGGTATGACAGCAAGCCGCAAGTAAGAAAAGTATTTGCTATTGAGAGTCAGACGTTACCGCCGCAGTCTGAAACAGTTATATGGGCGCGTATGAAGGGAGATTGTGAGGACAATCGGTTGTGGGTTGTAGAACCAGCAGATCTAATGAGAGAGCTTATAACAGCAAAAGCTCTAGTAAAAACTAGTAAAGGAGGAATAGTCCCTATAAGAGTACTTAACTTGGCAGACCATGAAAAAGTCATCAAAGAAAATTGCGATATTGGCCAGTGTACTCCAGCAGAGGCAATAATAAACTGTGAGAGGAAGATAGAGCCTACCAATTTGTCCGCCAAAGAACGTGAACAATTTGAGGAATACGTAGGAAAATGGGTAGCAGGACTGTCAGCGACAGAAAGAAATAAAGCCAAACAGTTGCTAAAAAGGCATGCCAGTATCTTCGCCATGGGAAACCAAAGTCAGGGTAGAACTGCATTGGTTAAACATGAAATAAACACAGGCGAAGCTAGGCCGATTAAACAGCCACCTAGAAGTGTACCCCTAGCAAAGCGAGATGAAGTCAAAGAGCTTGTAAGAGAAATGGAGCGTGAAGGCGTAATTGAGCCATCTTCTGGTCCTTGGAGTTCGCCAGTAGTCTTAGTTAAAAAGAAAGATGGCAGTACTAGATTCTGCGTAGACTACAGGAAGCTCAATGACATAACCAAGAAGGACAGCTATCCGCTCCCCAGAATCGATGACACCTTGGACACGCTAGCTGGTACGAGATGGTTCTCTACGCTAGACTTGCGAAGCGGATATTGGCAAGTGGAGATTGCAGAGAAAGACAAGGAGAAAACTGCCTTTAGCGTTGGTAACGGATTATGGCAGTTCAAAGTTATGCCGTTTGGTCTCTGCAATGCTCCGGCCACATTTGAACGCCTAATGGAGAAGGTACTGAAAGGACTCCACTGGAAGACATGCTTGGTATATCTGGATGACATAATCGTGATGGGGAAAACTTTTGATGAACACCTCAAAAACATGGCAGAAGTTCTTCAACGGATATCATCAGCTGGATTGAAACTCAGCCTGAAAAAAATGTGCATTGTTCCAGAAAGAAGTGAAGTATTTGGGGCATCGTGTTACAGCAGACGGAATCTCAACAGATGAAGATAAAATACAAGCAGTAAGGGACTGGCATCAACCTAAAAATCTTCATGAATTGCGCAGCTTTTTGGGCCTTTGTACATACTACAGACGCTTTGTGCCAAATTTTGCCAGTGTAGCTGCAAGCCTGCATGAGCTGACAAAGAAGTCGAGACCATACCATTGGGGCGAGCCACAAGAAAAGGCATTCCAGAAACTTAAAGGATTATTGTGTACGTCACCAGTACTAGCGTATCCCATACCTGGAGAAAAATTTGTGCTGGATACTGATGCGAGCGGCTATGGCATAGGGGGCGTGCTCTCCCAAGTAGTTAATGGCACTGAGAAAGTCATAGGATACTATAGCCGTGTACTCTCAAAACCTGAGAGGAACTACTGTGTGACACGACGTGAGCTTCTGGCAGTATTGGAATGCATTAAACATTACCATAAGTACCTGTATGGTCAACACTTTACATTAAGGACTGACCATTCTGCACTGAGATGGTTATTGCAGTTTAAAAATCCTGAAGGGCAACTGGCAAGGTGGATTGAGCGCCTGCAGAGCTACGACTTCAGTATTGAGCATAGAAGGGGCACAAAACATAACAATGCGGATGCTCTTTCGAGAAGACCCTGCTGTTTAGAGTGTAAACATTGCGTTAGAACCGAACAAAAGGAAGGCGTTGTTGATGTTCGGCTAATGCACATCGACTCTGATGAAGACTGGTCAGCGGCACAGAGGGACGACAATATACTGGGAAAAATTATAGCAGCCAAAGAGGAGGACAGAAGACCGTCCCGGAATGAAATTTCGGCTGAGAGCCCACTCGCCAAATCTTATTGGGCTCAGTGGAACAGCCTCAAGGTAATAGAAGGGTGCCTATACCGCGTATGGGAAAGTGTAGATGGCAAAACAACTTCAAATTTGGTAGTTGTGCCATGCTCCAAGATAAGTAAAGTTTTGCAAGAATTTCACAATGGACCTAGTGGCGGTCATCTTGGAGTAACAAAAACACTTGAGAAGCTGAAGCAGCGTTTTTATTGGGTTGGATGTCAACAAGCCGTAGCCGACTGGATAGCAAACTGCCCACAGTGCATAGCAGCCAAAGGCACAGTAAGAAGAAGCCGGGGACAGCTACAGCAATACAACTCAGGAGCACCATTCGAGCGGATCGCAATGGATGTAGCAGGTCCTTTTCCCGTCACTGAAGCCGGAAATCGTTATGTTCTTGTGGTAATGGACTATTTCAGTAAATGGCCAGAGGTATATGCTATACCTAACCAAGAAGCAAAGACAGTTGTAAATGCATTCGTCAACAACTGGGTATGTCGCTATGGTGTCCCAATAGAATTACATTCCGACCAAGGAAGGAATTTCGAGTCTGCCATATTCAGGGAAATGTGCGAATTATATGGGATAAAGAAAACCAGAACAACGCCGTTGCATCCACAGTCTGATGGCATGGTAGAGAGGTTCAATCGCACCTTAGAAGAGTACCTGCGAAAAGTGGTAAGCAACCATCAGAGGGATTGGGACGAGCACATTCCCAAATTTTTGATGGCATATAGGTCAGCTGTACACGACTCCACATCGAGAACGCCAGCTAAAATTATCTTCGGGACGGAATTAAAACTGCCTGGTGACTTGGAATTTGGTGTTAAGCCAGCGGTAGAAGAAGGAGCCACTACGTCCCAAGAGCAGGAGAACTTAAACGAGCTGCATGATTTCGTGCGTAATAGAATCAAGATGGTCAGTGACAAGATGAAGGCTAGATATGACCGCGCAGCAAATTCAGGGGGATTTATGGAAGGTCAATTAGTTCTACTTTATAACCCACAACGGAAGAAAGGATTGTCCCCAAAATTACAGACTCACTGGGATGGCCCGTATAAAGTGATTAAGAGAGTGAATGACGTTGTGTACCGGATACAGAAGCACAATAGCCCAAGGTCGAAAATGAAGATAGTACATCTCGAACGATTGGCGCACTATGGAAGAGGTGATTGTATGCCTATTCGGGTCGAACAGGCTTAAGTGGGCGGCAGTGTTACAAAGTTTAAAAATAGATTCAAATATAACGACAATGTGGCTATATGTACTTGGCAGAACTGTCAAACCATCTCTAGTTGTCAAAATGTTACAACCCTGGTCAACACCATGCAGATAATATTTGAATTAACGGAAATGGAATATTCCGGATACATCGTTGAGAATATACAAGATCATTCGAGGCTGTGCAATAATAAGTGTAAATAACAATAACGAAAAACCTAGCAACATCAATGCTAAGAGATGATGATGTTATTCTTAATGATCTTGTACGCAAGTATTCGTTGCTAATAAAAACTAAACATGTACATCAATATACACAGCAACATACACACAAATATACACAGCAACATGCCCACATAGCACAAGAAGAAACAAAACTACACAACACACAAAACACTCATACATACAACCACACATAGTTACAATAGACAAAACACAAGACAGCATTGTCATATATACAAACACACGTATATAGCTACATGATAAGTAAAGCACAACCAACAACAACCATGACCAGATGCTTCGCGAAGTTACCAGACGTCGTCATTTTGCTATATAAAGACGCTGCCAGTGAACAGCGGGATCAGTGAGATTTTTAATCTAGACGTGTTAACATCGCTAAGTGTTTAGTAGTACAAATACTCGTGTTAATTAAATAGTAAATAAAGTGTTGCCGCATTATATTTCTAAAAGTAATTGTCTGTGTTTTTTTTTAATTTGATGCAATTAAACGAATCCTTGAAGGATAAGTAAAAACCGTTTTTACGAAAAGGTCTAAAAACGTAACAGTATATATAAAACATAATAATAAAAACAGACAAAGAAACATATAGGGCGAGTTCCAAAACATCAAAATACTTTGCAGTGATGCCAAGTTACATTAGATACAAAAACAAAACACATGAGACTTTGCATCACTGCAGTGCATATTGATGTTTTGGAATTCAGCATACATAAGGTGTGTATCACATGGTAATGTTATTGTTGTGTTAATAGTTTATTTGATTTTCCCTAAAATCGTCTATTTATTTTATACAGCTGAAGTGTTCAAAGGAACAGCCTAGTTGAAACTTTTAATAAAAAACAGGCAGTTATGCCAAATCGGTCTTGAAATTGTGATTTATTATAATTTTGCCACAGCTTATATACCATGCAGATTTCAAAATTTTGGGTTAGCCCTTCTATTTGACACTTGGATTAGTATCACTCAAAACATTGTGATAGATTGACTAACTCAAACTAGTACTAGGTAACATTGACAGCTCAGGTAGGAAAAAAGCGAATTATTAATTCGCCTTGGCAACACATAAAGTGGCAATGGCCAGTGACAAACCGAGT
>OX637532.1:72134982-72144982 GCA_951800035.1 Linnaemya tessellans
TTAATTATGACACATAGATGGAGTTATAATAGTTCAAACTCGTTACAATTGACTATTGAAAATAAAATAAACTTAACAGTAGGGATTGCTATAAATAAGTAATAAGTATAGTAGAGCATTACATGACATTACAACTCGGCCATCCTGATTTTTGATTGCCCTCAATCAAACTATTTATCTATCCATTTTCGTATTCGTGAAGCTTCTATTACTCCATCATATGGCAGCTGGGTAATCTGGCAATTCTCTACATCCCGAATAACATATCGGTCATTGGGCAAAACCTTGTGAATTACATAAGGACCTCGGAAAATCTCGTTCAACTTTTTGTTTTTACCAATTGTTGTGTCAGTGTAACGAACAACAACAAAATCACCTGTTCTATAAGACTTTGCAGGTTTGCTCCTATCTAAAAAATATTTTAAATTATTCGCCTGCGACTTCATAATAGCCTCCGATGCGTCGGTTCGAACCTGCTCCAAGTCACGAACATATTGCTTAGAATTCTTTCCCTCTAAATATTCCGTCAAAAAATCTATGGTCGTACCGCGCTGTTCAACACCAAATAACAATTTGCTAGGAGACTGCCTTGCAGAACAATGAATTGTATTGTTCATGGCGAACTCAACTTTTGTTAGCATTTGTGACCAATTAGCGTGATTCAAAGGGTTAGTCAGCTTACTTAACATCACTTTGAGTACTCTGTTCACTCTCTCAACCTGTCCGTTTGCCTGTGCTGATGCTACTGCAATCCGAATATGATCTACATTATTAGTAAGTAGATATGAACTAAATTCAGAAGAAGTAAAACATGTACCCCTATCACTGATAATTCGTCTTGGTCTTGAGTAAGCTATAAAATATTTGTCTAAGCAAGCAATAACTTCCTTCGTGCTTGTAGACTTTACCGCAAATAGTTTGACAAATTTCGTAAAAGCGTCAATTATAACCAAAATGTACCTGCGCTGCGAATTTATGGACGGAAGTGGACCAAAGTGGTCAATGTGTATCGTGTCAAATGGTACGGGATTCTTCGGGATATTGTACAAATTATGTTCACTTATTCTAACAGGAGGCGAACACATAATACACCGCAGACAATTCTTTATGAAATTCTCAATCTTCCTTTTCATATTTCTAAACCAGTAGTTTTTCTTGACCTGTTCGTATGTCTTCTCAATGCCCATATGGCAAATCCTTTCATGAACTAATCTAATAATATTCTCCTCTAATTCATAAGGGACACATAATAATAAATCGCCTCTATCAGCGACCCGGAACACTATACCATCCACTAACTTGAAATTAGTTACCTCTTCCCTTTCCAGTCGCAATCTCATCGCGATAATTTCTTCATCCCTATTTTGTGTGACTTGAATCATGAAGTTAAGCTCTCCTTCATCGGATACATTGATGGCTCTACACGGTATAACATTCGGTATATCATATTCATCAATGTGAACATCGCCTACGTCCTCCCTTAGGTAAGTGTGAAGATCGGTTGTGTCACCATAAAGAATATTGGAAGTCAGAAAATTATTATCATCGTGCGATACTGGGTCGGAAGGGTTCGGAGGTTTGATTTCGACATCGTTGTTTTTAGAATTAAGATCAGAATCAGTCATATCTGAGTCCAAGAAGATTTTATCTACTATGTCGCGACAACATTCGTTCGATATTACTGTTTGCTCATGACATCTACTCAGTGCATCCGCATGGCCCATTGTTACTCCTCCCCGATGTAAAATTCTGTAGTCATAATGCTCCATCTGCAGAGTCCATCTGGCGATCTTTGGACTTATGTCCCTTTTGTTTAAAGTAAGTGCTAGAGCATTGCAGTCGGTGACTATTTTGAAGGGAATACCCCTCAAATATATATCAAAGCGATTCAGAGCATGAATTATGGCTAACGTTTCAAGCTCAAAACTATGCATTTTAGACTCTGAAGCCGTAGTAGCCTTAGAGAAGAAAAAAACAGGGTGAAATTTTCCGTCCTTCTGTTTCTGTAATAATACAGCTCCAAATCCCACTTTGCTTGCATCTGTATGTAATTCAGTCTCATTCCGAGGGTTATATAGAGCCAAAACGGGGGGGTTCATTAATTTTTCCTTTAGTTCGTAAAATGATTGCTTACAAGGTTCATCAAAATTAAAATTTTTCCCATCCCTAAGCAAACGTTGGAGAGGGTGTACAATCTTCGCGTAATCCTTTATGAATTTTCGAAAGTATGAAAATAGCCCAAGACACGAATGCAATTGTTTAAAATTTACTGGAAGAGGATATTGGGCTAGGGCCCGTATATGCAAATCACTAGGGCGTATACCATTTTCATTTACCGTGTATCCCAAGTAATCTATAGTCCCATAAGCAAAAGTACACTTTTTCAAATTCAATTCTAGTCCTAAAATCGCTAATCGTTGTAAAACTTCAACTAATACATGGCAGTGTGTCTCAAATGTAGGCGTTGCTATGGATATATCGTCAAGATAAACAATTATTTTCCCTGACTCGATTAAATCTCGCAAAGCGCAATGTATATATCTCTGAAAGACTGCAGGCGCATTCTTCAGTCCAAATGGCATACAATTGTATTCATATTGGCCATCGGGAGTTACAAACGACGTATATTTCTTCGATTCCTCATCTAACTTCACATGGAAAAACCCATTCTTCAAATCTAAAGTCGAAAAATATCTATTGCCACCCAAATATTCCATACATGTTTCGATGAGAGGTAACGGAAAATTATCGCGCACAGTGATCTTATTCAATGCTCGATAGTCCACACATTTACGATACTCCCCATTTTTCTTCGAAACCATTACAACTGGCGAAGCGTATGAAGACTCGCTCTTGTGACGACCAAAGTCGACCCGCTCGTTTTGGTCCACAACGCTGGAGTACCTTTTAAGCTGTTATGTAATGAATTGCCTTGTTATTTTATTAGATTAAGAAGAATTGTTATTTTGTATTATTATCATCATTATTATAAGTATTATCGTTTACATTGTTGGTACCGAATGGCCTTAGTATATATGTAGATTGTTATTATCACTAGCATCAGTATTATTTTTAGTTCGGCCGTCACTTGAATTCAGTCGGTACCTTATTTGGTTTTATCCCTGTTGTCACCCAACACTGATACCTACCATCATGTAGGGTCGCTAGTAAGAAAACAAACACAACACACATCGAATATGCATACTCGTGTTCGTGTGACTGTGTATGGTTGTGCGCTGTTAAGAAAACAGACACAACACACACCGAATAGGCATACTTGTGTACGTATGATTGTGTATTGTTTTGCATGGCAGACAAAGGTATAAAAGGCGAGTCATTGCAAAGATAAGTTTAGTTTGCGTGCAGCGCTCGTGCTGGTAAGAACCAATATTAGAACCAGGTTGCTATTCTAATATAATTCCTACCAAACCATAGCGTGGAAAGATATTGGATTCCAGGTTGCTGATTCAATATCTCTCCTAGGCAGTGAACTCCGCCTGTAGGCCTTAGTGTAGTTGTAGTTAGTGTAGTTGTAGTTAGTGTAGATAGAGAGTTTGTGTGCGGCGCTCGTTCTGGTAAGAACATATATTGGAACCAGGTTGCTATTCCAATATAATTCGTACCAAACCATAGCGTGGAAAGATATTGGAATCCAGGTTGCTGATTCAATATCTCTCCTAGGCAGTGGACTCCGTCTGTAGGCACTAGGTTAGTTAGTGTAGAAAGAGTTTGTGGGCAGCGCTCGTTCTGGTAAGAACACATATTGGAACCAGGTTGCTATTCCAATATAATTCTTACCAAACCATAGCGTGGAAAGATATTGGAATCCAGGTTGCTGATTCAATATCTCTCCTAGGCAGTGAACTCCGTCTATAGATCCAAGGGTAGTTAGGGTAAAGAGAGTTTGTGTGCAGCGCTCGTTCTGGTAAGAACACATATTGGAACCAGGTTGCTATTCCAATATAATTCGTACCAAACCATAGCGTGGAAAGATATTGGAATCCAGGTTGCTGATTCAATATCTCTCCTAGGCCGTGAACTCCGCTTGTAGGCCTTGGATTAGGAATAGCTAGGGTGGGCAGAGGATACCATTGGAACTCAGGTTGCTGATCCAAGGTGACTCTGACCAATAGGAGCAAGATAGCCCACGACTACTATCATACCGGCACTAGCCCAAAAGTCTGCGACATTCAGTAGCACAGGGAACAAAACTACTAGCTATAGGCTTAAGAAATTAGTATAAGGATTGTGAACATCCATTTTTAATAAAGAACTAAAACAAAATCTTTGACTTGGTGTTGTTCATAAATTTATGTGACCCGACACTGGACTCCGCTGAGCTTACCCCAGCCACCAGCCAGAGAGTGTCGTTACATTGGCGCCCGAGCAGGGACTCTTGTCCACAACAAGATCATATAGTGTTTTCCTTAAAAAGGAAAAATTTGAGATAATAAGCAAGAAAGAAAATATAGTTATAAAAATTTACATTATTTAATTAAGAGAATTTGTTCTAAATATAATTACGCGCAACCGTTCACACCATGCTGAAGACTACTTGGGTCTACTCACTGAAGAAGGAGGAGCTAATGGGTTACCTAGCCCAATGCGAGCAGAACACCGTGGGCACAGTAGAAGAACTTCGCAAACGATTAGCGAAATATCTAACCCTAGAACACGGGGACGAACAAACTAAAAAACTCCTCGAATGGCAGGCCAGACACGAAGCCACGTTGAGCATTCGGCAGCCCCTGCAAGACATCGAAGATGATAAAATACCCGCCACCTCGATAACAACAGAAGTGCTGGCGCCCAAATACTCTTCGCCGGGTCTGCCAGCCGCCGAAACACGCCTCGCCGACATAGTACTTGTACGAAAGTGGGGCCTACGCTACGACGGTGGAAAGGACCCGCTGGGATTCATCGAACGGGTGGAAGAGCTGGCCAATCTGTATGGCATCGATGTAAACCATATAGTACGAGTCATGTCTGAACTCCTCCGCGACCGTGCGCTCGTTTGGTTCAGAAACAACAATAAGCAGTGGGAACGGTGGTCGGACTTCAAGAAAAATTTCTACGACTTTTTCCTGCCACCTCGGTACTTTGAGAAACTCGACGACGAGATCAGAAAACGAGTCCAAAGGCCACGAGAAGTCTTTAAGGACTACGTATTATCATTACAAGAGCTGATGCGGCACGCAGAGCTGTCCGCCGAACAAAAGCTAGAGCGCATCTTCCGCAATGCCCATGCCGACTATCAATGGTACATCCGTCGGAAAGATTTCGCTACCCTAGATGACCTCATCGCCCTGGCAGCCGACATGGAGAGCATCCCGACCCCTTCAACCCACAGCCGAGGGGAACAACATCGCACGATGAACTGTTCCGTTCGCCAAAAACATTGCGAAATGCAAACAGCCGGGAGCAGAACAGGCACCACCCACCTCACCTGGGAAGAAGACAAACTAAAAGCCGTCCTCAAGGTCGAAAACCACAGGCTCACCGCCGTTGTGGATACGGGAGCTACACGCAGCTTCATAGCACCAAG
This sequence comes from Linnaemya tessellans, assembly GCA_951800035.1. Taxonomy (NCBI): domain Eukaryota; kingdom Metazoa; phylum Arthropoda; class Insecta; order Diptera; family Tachinidae; genus Linnaemya; species Linnaemya tessellans. The sequence continues at coordinate 72,140,528 of OX637532.1, forward strand.
TCTGGTAACAACACTGCTCGCCCAACCGAAGTATTTGGCGGTAGAAATTGATGTCCTGTTGGCCGACGGGGCCAAAACCAGCATCTCGGAAGCAGTAAGATGTCATGTAACCTTGGGTAACCGCACCGCCAAGCATGACTTTCTCCTAATGGATGCTGCCACGGAACCCTTGATACTTGGGGTAGATTTCCTGAAAGCGTTCAACACCACCGTTACCTGTGCCGGACTGATAGCAGAAGCCAGATTCAACGTAGCCGAGGCAGAGAAGAAGGTAAGTCCGATTATAGCCAGGTCAGCACGCCGGCGCAAGGCTGTCCGACGCAGTGCTATGACGCTTAGCCCCCAGCCGCGTGAGGCTGTCCTACGCAGTGCTATGATACTTAGCCCCCAGGAAAGAATTGAAAGATTTCGTGCTATGGAACTCCAGCAGAATAAATTCAACATCCTCTATCGCAAGGGGAAGCAGAACGCAGTAGCCGATGCACTGCCGCGGCAGCCGCTAGAAGAAGTCAACCTGGCTCAAACAACCCCATCCCAGTTCACCTGTAAGTGGCTCAAGGGCAAAATGGCGGCAGTCCGACAACGGCCAGAAGAGTTCACTGACTACTCCATCGTCAATTCACAGCTATACCGGCACACCCGTAGAGAAGTGAACAACGACGACGCAACTCCCTGGAAGCTGTGTGTGGCAAGTCACCTAAGACCGAAAGTACTAGAAGAGGCTCACGACCAACTTGCTGGGGGACACTTGGGAATCAGGAAGACGCTACATAAAATTGCCAGCCGCTACTACTGGCCCGGAATGGCCCGAGATGTCTGTAGGTACGTGCGACGCTGCGAGGTGTGCCAGCGATACAAAGTCTCACAACAAAAACCGGCAGGACAAATGTTGACCCAAATTCCAGAAGAGCCATGGTCATTCTTGTGTGCGGACTTCATCGGCCCATTGCCCAGAACAAAACACGGTAACACGATGATATTAGTGTTGTTTGACAAATTTTCCAAGTGGTGCGAACTCGTCCCCATGAGGAAGGCCACAGCCGAAGGAGTAGTCAAGGCATTGCGAGAAAGAATCGTAGCTAGGTTTGGGGTACCAAAGGTCTTCCATAGCGACAATGGCACCCAATTCACCGCACGGTTGGTACAGAAATATCTGGCGGAGGCCGGAGTCAGCCAACAATTCACGGCACCGTATACCCCGCAAGAGAATCCGACGGAACGCGCTAATCGGACGATAAAAACAATAATCGCCCAGTATACGAAACAAAGACATAACGACTGGGATGATCTGCTTCCAGAAATAATGCTAGCGGTCAACAGCAGTGTCTCTGCGACCACAGGTTATAGTCCAGCCTTCCTAACCCAAGGTCGGGAACCAAGGCTGCCAAAAGCGTTATACGATCAAGTAACTATCGGGACGGGGTCACGAAACACGAGTCCGGAGAAACGAGCCAGCGAGTTACATGAAATTTTCACCATCGTACGAAGGAACATGGCAATAGCATCGCAGAAGCAAAGTCACCAGTACAACTTACGTCGGCGACAATGGCAACCGCAAATTGGGGACCTTGTCCTGGTACGGCAGCACCCTCTGTCGAAAGCGATAGACAATTTCACAGCAAAGCTGGCACCAAAATTTGGGGGCCCGTACACCGTTATAGGTTTTGTGTCCCCTGTCATAGTTAGACTGAGTAGGGTAGAGAGTGGCGAAACCCGCACGGCGCACCTTGGCGAATTAAAACCTTTTGCAGAATAATAGCGTACTAACATCATTAAAATTGCAATACCCCGCTGAGTTATTAAACATTCTATTCTGTTCCCAGTCATCGTAGGTTGGTTATCGCGAACGAAAAGAAACCAAAAACACCACCAGCAGTGTTCCAGCAATCAACACACCAAAACGGGATATTGTGACTCAACACCCCACATCAAGCCCCCCCCGGACGAAGGAGAGTATTGTGACGACCAAAGTCGACCCGCTCGTTTTGGTCCACAACGCTGGAGTACCTTTTAAGCTGTTATGTAATGAATTGCCTTGTTATTTTATTAGATTAAGAAGAATTGTTATTTTGTATTATTATCATCATTATTATAAGTATTATCGTTTACATTGTTGGTACCGAATGGCCTTAGTATATATGTAGATTGTTATTATCACTAGCATCAGTATTATTTTTAGTTCGGCCGTCACTTGAATTCAGTCGGTACCTTATTTGGTTTTATCCCTGTTGTCACCCAACACTGATACCTACCATCATGTAGGGTCGCTAGTAAGAAAACAAACACAACACACATCGAATATGCATACTCGTGTTCGTGTGACTGTGTATGGTTGTGCGCTGTTAAGAAAACAGACACAACACACACCGAATAGGCATACTTGTGTACGTATGATTGTGTATTGTTTTGCATGGCAGACAAAGGTATAAAAGGCGAGTCATTGCAAAGATAAGTTTAGTTTGCGTGCAGCGCTCGTGCTGGTAAGAACCAATATTAGAACCAGGTTGCTATTCTAATATAATTCCTACCAAACCATAGCGTGGAAAGATATTGGATTCCAGGTTGCTGATTCAATATCTCTCCTAGGCAGTGAACTCCGCCTGTAGGCCTTAGTGTAGTTGTAGTTAGTGTAGTTGTAGTTAGTGTAGATAGAGAGTTTGTGTGCGGCGCTCGTTCTGGTAAGAACATATATTGGAACCAGGTTGCTATTCCAATATAATTCGTACCAAACCATAGCGTGGAAAGATATTGGAATCCAGGTTGCTGATTCAATATCTCTCCTAGGCAGTGGACTCCGTCTGTAGGCACTAGGTTAGTTATGTAGAAAGAGTTTGTGGGCAGCGCTCGTTCTGGTAAGAACACATATTGGAACCAGGTTGCTATTCCAATATAATTCTTACCAAACCATAGCGTGGAAAGATATTGGAATCCAGGTTGCTGATTCAATATCTCTCCTAGGCAGTGAACTCCGTCTATAGATCCAAGGGTAGTTAGGGTAAAGAGAGTTTGTGTGCAGCGCTCGTTCTGGTAAGAACACATATTGGAACCAGGTTGCTATTCCAATATAATTCGTACCAAACCATAGCGTGGAAAGATATTGGAATCCAGGTTGCTGATTCAATATCTCTCCTAGGCCGTGAACTCCGCTTGTAGGCCTTGGATTAGGAATAGCTAGGGTGGGCAGAGGATACCATTGGAACTCAGGTTGCTGATCCAAGGTGACTCTGACCAATAGGAGCAAGATAGCCCACGACTACTATCATACCGGCACTAGCCCAAAAGTCTGCGACATTCAGTAGCACAGGGAACAAAACTACTAGCTATAGGCTTAAGAAATTAGTATAAGGATTGTGAACATCCATTTTTAATAAAGAACTAAAACAAAATCTTTGACTTGGTGTTGTTCATAAATTTATGTGACCCGACACTGGACTCCGCTGAGCTTACCCCAGCCACCAGCCAGAGAGTGTCGTTACACTCTGTCTGATTATACCCTTCTCCAATAGTTCACTAATAATCTGTCTAAGAGCTGTGCGTTCTGCAACAGCTAGCCTACGAGGCCGAAAGTAAAAACGATTTTCACTATTCAATCTAATGGTCATTTTATAATCGTAGGGACAGACCTCAGTCTCAGACTTCAAGTATTTTGTTTCAATTATATTCCTAATAATATCCTTATCACCACTTCTCAACCTGGGGTTGATATTCAACTCATCAATTTCATAGTCTATAGCCATAATTTGACTCTGAGCAAAGTCGAAATCTGACAATGATTGTCGTCCAGTTGTCTCGATTGTTTCACACACACTTTCTGATTGCACATTACCAAGAAATTCACCTGAATCGACTATCAGCGCGGGAGGCAAGTCATTAATTACTTTCGCTGCTACCCCTTCGGACATATCGGAATTCATCCTATCAAACAAAAAATTTTCAAAAGCACTATGATCTTCAAGGACATATTTATTTTTTGAATTCATTGGTTTGTCCATATAACTTAAGCCGATATTAAATTTAGAAAGAAAATTTCGTCCTAATAGTAAAGGAATAGGTATAGTTTCATTAGGCACAACAATCAAAGTAACTAAATGAACTTGTTTTCCAAAAGAGATTTCAGATTTGAGTTTTCCGAACGTACTTAGATTCACTTTACCAAGACCCTGAAATTCTGTTTGTGTTTCTACTCTATTGATATTAAATGGCACTTCAGATTCGCGAACCAAATTTACCGGGCTGCCAGTATCGAAAATAGATAGAATAATTTTATAATCACTAAGCTGTTCACTATTGAAATTCATAAATCTTAAACATACCATATTAATAAATTTTACAGGATTTGAATCTTCATCGGCTAAGTCACTTCCGGCAATGGCAGCAACTGTTGTCTTCAGCCTCTGTATGCGTTTGATGTTGTAGCACGACTTGCGCTCATGTCCCGCCTCCCAACAATTAAAA
>OX637532.1:72149982-72169982 GCA_951800035.1 Linnaemya tessellans
TAAGTTCGAAGATGGGCTAAATCGGGCAAGAGGGAAAAAAGTTCCCCTAAGAAGAACTAAACCAACCCAGAAAAAACAACATAATTTTTAAAGTTTTTTGGTTATTTTGTTAAGCAAATGATATATTTTTATGTCAAATACGGTCCAACGTCTTAAACTTGGAGCCATTAAATAAAATAAAAATATTTTTTGACCCCTCCCACTTTAGTGGGCGTTATTATAGGCAAAAATAGCATAAAAATTTAACAAATTGTTTTACTTAAGCCTACATTCCTTAAAAATAACACTTTTCAGCTTTAATGACGAAGCTGAGACGAAACCTGGTACTACTCTGCCCTACCCCCTCCTTCCCCTTCGCCCCCTAAATGACCCTACCAAAAAAAAAATTTTTTTTTTAAATTTTATATATAATCATCCCAAGCATATATCTTTAGAGTTTTATGACTGCCGATTTCTGCCCTACCTACTCCCCCCCCCTCTTTCTTTGCCCCCTAAATGACCCTACCAAAAAAAAAAATTTTTTTTTTTAATTTTATATATAATCATCCCAAGCATATATCTTTAGAGTTTTATGACTGCCGATTTCTGCCCTACCTACCCCCCCCCCTCCCTCTTCCTTTGCCCCCTAAATGACTCTACCAAAAAAAATTTTTTTTTTAAATTTTGTATATAATCATCCCAAGCATCCCTAGCCCCCCCCCTTCTTCCTTTGCCCCCTAAAATGACCCTACCAAAAAAAAATTTATAGGCAAAAATAGCATAAAAATTTAACAAATTGTTTTACTTAAGCCTACATTCCTTAAAAATAAAATTTTTAAGCTTTAATGACGAAGCTGAGACGAAACCTGGTACTACTCTGCCCTAGCCCCTCCTTCCCCTTCGCCCCCTAAATGACCCTACCAAAAAAAATTTTTTTTTTAAATTTTATATATAATCATCCCAAGCATATATCTTTAGAGTTTTTTGATTGCCGATTTCTGCCCTACCCCCCCCCCCTCTCTTCCTTTGCCCCCAAAATGACCCTACAAAAAAAAAAGTTTTTTTAAATTTTGTATATAATCATCCCAAGCATTTATCTTTAGAGTTTTATGACTGCCTGTTGCTGCCCTACCCCCTCCTCCCCCTTTGCCCGCTAAATGACCCTATTAAAAATAAATATAAATTTTTTTTTATTTTGTGTATAATCATCCCAAGCATTTATTTTTACAGTTTTATGTGTATCTGTTTCTGCCCTACCCCCTCTCCCCCTTTGCCCTCTAAATGACCCTATCAAAAAAAAGAAATTTTAATTTTGTATATAATTATCCCAATTATTTATTTTTAGAGTTTTATGACAAAGGTGAAATGTTTCCCCCACAGCCCTTGCCAGAGCGACCCCGCCAAAATACAGTTTTTATAGCCTCCAAAGAGAATTGTGATGAAGTCTAAGACGGTCTAGCAATGCCCATACGTTCGTCTGTGGAAAACATGATATTGTATATTTTTGAACCCCGCCCCCTTTAGTGGGCGTTGACGTACGATATTATATAAAGGAACTCTGTCCCACCAAGTTAAACATATCAAATTCACTTACTATATATTTGGAGGGTATTTAAGATTCGACCCGGTCGAATATAACGTTTTTACTTGTTTCATTTTACTAAATATTCTGCTGGCAAGCACATGCAGAGAAAATTGTGCATCCAATAACTATAGCTGAAATATATATATATTATTATTAACCCCTTTCCTTGGATGAGTGGGCTATATTCACGGTGGACACTACGTATTGCAGGACAAACTAAATATTGCAGGACAAAACTGCATATTGCCATCAGTCCCTGTCTGATGTCACCTACGCATATCAGGGCAAATGCAACAATTGCCTATCATTGTACTGCATCATCCTGCAATCCATATGGACAAAGTTGTGAAAATTGGCAGCTGCCTGATGCCACCTACATACGACAGGGCACCCGCAACAAAACTCCGTGTTCGCTGCCGACAGGCAGAGGGGTTCGGCTCTTTGTACGGGTTACTGACTACCGTCTACTGTTAGCCTGTTTTACGGGAAGTATAAATGCGGTTCATTTCTTTTCAATTAGGTTACTTTGTTATCATTTCAGATTCTCCCATGGGCCAGACTACCGGGGTATCCCGCAACCTAGTTCGGCAGCCGTTCCTGATTCTGCTCATCCCTGTAAAGGTCATTGTATGTATAATATGTTCGCAAATCAGCTTATCCGCACTAACCCACCTAGCCTTAACTCAGGTATCATCTAGACTTGCGGCGAGTTTTCTCTATAAACCTCTTATTGTACTACTGGGTATAAAGTATTTCACTTCGTACATTATCTTTTCAACTTAGCTTCCCACTTCGAAATTCAAAGTTTTATGTCTTTTATATGGTATATGCCAATTGGCTTGCCCTGAAGATCCTCCAATTCACACATGTTATTACCTAAAGGCTTTATTACGCGGCATTTTAAAAATTTCCTACAAAATTTGGCATTACGGTTCTTCCCAAAATCGCTCGGAACCGTGTTTCTGCGAAAAACTTCCTGACCTGGTATCAATTTTACCTTTCGTGCGCCCCTATTATAACGGCACGCGCTCTTCTCATAGGCCTCGTGCATGTTTTTCCTAATTCGTTTCCTAATTTCTTCCAGCCTATCCCGATTGCTTATATTATCTATTTCATGCTCCATAAGAGACATTAATTTTCTCGCTAGCCGGTAATTGGATCCATTGGAAAACATATGGAAGCCAAACCGAGCGAAGAATGGAGTAAATCCGGTAGCAGAGTGCACTGAGTTCCTAAGAGCACATTCGATTTCAGCTAGGTACAAGTCCCAATCCCTATGGTCCTCGCTGTGGTATGCCCTTATCGCTGTTAGTACCGACTGGTTGACTCGCTCCGAGGCGTTCGATTGAGGGGAATATACCACAGTTTTCAGGTGTTTCACGCCAAATGTTTCCAACAATCTGCTGAAGCCTTTGGGCACAAATTGAGAGCCGTTATCACTATGAATAACCTCTGGTACTCCGAATTTATAAAATATTTCTTGGGTTAGGAAATTAATTACGTTTGCGGTAGTGGCTTCTTTTATGGCCTTTAAAAATATAAATTTCGAGAAGTGATCCATAACTATAAAAACGTAGCAATTGCCGCTTTTCGACCTCGGGTATTTCCCCAAGAAATCAATATATAATTTCTGAAAAGGCCTTTCGGTAATAACTTCTTGTCCAATTTCTGGCATCAATCTTTTGTTAGCAGGTTTTATTTCTTGGCAGGTTCGACAATTTTTTACAAACTGTCTTATTTGCAGGGTCATTTTCGGCCAGTAGAAGAAACGTTGTACCTTTTCGATCGTCTTAGCCATTCCGCCGTGTGCGCAAATATTTGGTGAGTGTGCTTTTTCTATAATAGCATGAGTTAAGTCTGGTGGTATCCACAACTTCCAGTGGTATTCGACCTCTGAGTTTCGTTCGCAACTGTTGCGTTTAAATACTTTTCCCTCCTCTATTTTGAGATCTGGCAACCGTTCTTGATTGTCTTCTATTTGTTTTATCAGGGATAGGTACTCTTCCGATTCAAATTCAGTTGTTTCCATATCTAGCAAATTTTCGGTGTCTATTTCCTGCACGTATGGTTGCTGTGGGTTTCGTGACAGCATATCGGCTACAACGTTTTCAGACCCCTTGCAATGTTCGATTTGAAAATCAAATGCTTGTAGCTGTAGAGACCATCTGACTAATCTTCCGCATAAATCCTTTAGGGTCATCAGCCACTTTAAACTGGCATGATCCGTAATTATCGAAAACGGCATCATTTCGACGTACGGACGAAACTTACGCACGGCCATAACTGCCGCTAGACATTCCTTTTCTGTCACTGTGTAATTCTTTTGGCATGGATTCAATTTCTGAGAATAGAATGCGATGGGATGTTCCTCATTATTATCGTTTAGTTGGTATAGAACTGCCCCTATCCCATAGTCGTATGCATCACATTGTATGTAGAATCGTTTGTTAAAATCGGCATGACGCAATACGGGTGCCGACGTTAGGGCCTTCTTTAGTTTTTCGAATGCATCTATCGCTTCTGTTGTGATTTGAAACCTTTTTGTCTTTTAGTAGCGAAGTCCTTAATAAAACGCCTATACCATCCTGCTGTCCCCAGAAAACTTCTAACTTCTCTAGCCAACTTTGGTGGTTTAATATTCCTTATAGCCAAGACCTTTTCATGATCAGTTTTTAGTGTTCCGCGTCCTATAATAAAACCTAAATATCTGAGCTCTTCGAAGCAAAACTGGGATTTCTTTAGACCTATAGTTAAATTGGCCCTATTCAGACATATCGCTACTTCGCCTAAAAGCTTTATATGTTCCTCGAAAGTGCTTGATATTATCAATAAATCATCAAGATAAATAAAAACATTTTCCCTTAAATGACTCGGTATGACTTTGTCCATTAGCCTGCAGAGTCTTTGCGCCGCATTACATAGCCCGAAGGACATTACGCGGAATTGATACAAGGGTCTACCAGCAACTGTGAATGCTGTGTATGCTTTGCTCTCCTCATCTAACTCTATCTGCCAAAATGCATATTTCAAATCTACGCTGCTCATGAAATGGGTCTCATCTATTCTGCTTAAAATTCCGCCTATATTTGGAAGTGGATATGCATCCTATACGGTCAGTTTATTCAGCTTGAGTTCGTCCGATTTTTACCTGGCTTTCTAACCACTGTGGTTCTATTTGACCATGGGCTATCACTAACTTCAATTACATTTAGGGACAACATTTTATCAATTTTTTCGTATACTATATCTTGTACCGCTGGTGAAATAGGATAATAGCGATCTTTTACTGGTTCCGCGCCATCTGTTAATTTGATCGTGTGCTTCTCTAATGGAGTTATACCCAATGCCTTCTCTTCAAAATTATTAAATTCTCCTATTACCTTATTTAACATCTTCTTCTGTTCCTCATTTAATATATGTGGCCTGAGTTTATAATTTCCTTCCCCTACGACTTCTTTTAGAATATTTATTTCCTCTAATTCTGCTACTGCAATTACTTCTGGGGTTATCTGGAATACTCTCCAGAAATCTATACCTAAGTAAAGCGTTTGTTCCAAATCGGGACAAAGATACAGTACCATCTCATTCTCCTGCTCCTTATACCGTATGGATACTTTTACTTTACCTAATATTCTATGACAATGACCACTGGCTGTTTTCACATTAGTCATTATCGGTTGAATATATAGATTTAAATTCTGTACTAGCTCCCTACATCCATTTCCCAGTATACTAACTGATGCGCCTGTGTCTAACAAACCTTTTAACTGTTTCCCCTCCAGAAGTATATCTGCGAAACACCTGCTATCTAACTTTTCTCGACCCGCTCTTTTTATTGAATCAATTACTAATTTTCTAGACTTGCGACGCTCTGCGAATTTTTTTCGAACCTTTATAATTCGGTTAGAAATTGTTTTGTCGCTTTTTCTCTCCCCGAATATCTTCGCTCTGACTTCATCATAATTCTTCTGCCTAACTTCTTCCGGTAAATAGTGTCTTAGTTGTGGCCTGAAATTTTTCACATTATTTATTTGTGTGAAGGGGCTATATTTCCCGCTGAGCGTTGGTCTCCCTTCATTTCCAAGCTCCGGTACTGGTTTCTCGGTTTGCAGTTTGGACATTTTGGCGTTATAGTATTTAGCCTGCCGCACTTATAACAAAACAGTGTTCTAGCTTCCTCTGTGCAATCCATAAACACATGTCCAGCTTGCCTGCAATTCCAACAGATTAATGGTTGTTTTCTTTGTTGCTCCTTAAATTTTATCGCTGCCACTTCCTCAACCTCGGCAGAATTATTATCTTCTTCCCCTGCTTCTTCTTCGTTTTCTACATAAACTTCGTTGACACACCTGGCCTGACGTTGCACATGTGGCATAAATCTATTCTCCCGCCAAGGAAAATGTCTTTCAGCCTCATTACATTCGACCCTCAATTGTTCCACCGAAGAAACCGCAATCGGATACACTACCCTCCCAATACTCTCCTTAATATTCCTTTTTATAATTTTAATTAAGTCATATTCGGATATAGGCTTACTCAGCTTTGATCGAATCCGTGCCATCGCACGGACTTCCAACTTCCTGTTTCCGCTCTACTAACTCAGTGGTTATCTCAAAATTCGACCGCGATATTTGATATTGGCTCATGAGAGCGTGCCGTAAACTGGGCCAATCCCTAATGCTATGCGATCGAACGTACAGCCAATACCATTCGCGTGCGGTTCCGGACACTAGCAAGTGAAAATCTCTTAGAACCTCCGTCCAAGGTATTTGGTAGTGATTTTGCAGGTGCTCTAAGCGGAACACGAAGTCATCAATACTTAGATGTGTAGGATTGCCGTCAAATAATATCCCCCATTTATCCACCCGAATACGAACTGGCTCATTATTTTGCATATCCATTTGTATGTCATGTGGCCTTTGATACAGCATTGCCCTATGACCATGATCCGTAGTCAGGTTGCTATCCGAAGTACTACTTGATGCTGGTCTTGGATTAAGGCTGTTTTCTGGTTGTGCCACACGTTCTGTATTCCCTGAGCTTAGAGCCGATGCGTTGTGATTTGTTGCGCCAGAGGACAAAATGGCTACCATTCTGGTCAACTCCGCTAATGTTTTTCTGACATCCCCCATCTCCACCTGAACCATATTTCTCACGCTATCTTCCAGGGAGTTTCTCGCCGTTGGAGCCTCATCAACCACCGGTATACTACCCGACGGATTAGTCACACCCGCAGTGGCCCCTTGGGACGTACCAGCCCTATTCTGATGCATATTAGAGCCCTGGTCGCTGCGGATAATACTTCCTGACAAATCTACAATTTGTCTTTCGCCTATTTCGTTGGATTTTGGCATCTGATCTTCTGTGGATGACGTTATTCTAACATTCTTATCAATAGGAGCTATAGATCTATTTAAATCAAAACTTGTTTGTAATGTTCGCTTCCGGTTCTCCTTCTGTGACCGGGTCTCTACACTCATACTATTCTCCCAAACTATCGCCTATTAATTTCCTACGGGACATTAAATTAGTTACTCGCGATTCTTATATTTCAAATGAGTGAGAATTGATTTATCTATATACTTTGCCCTGAGAAATAATACCGCTCAACCACTATTACCTCAATCAATAACGCAACGGGATTGTAATGAAATTTATATAAATATAATAAAGTAAAGGTTATTAAATAATTATGGGTATAAATATATTCTTAATTATAGGTAGAAAATTAAAAAAAGTTATTAGTAAAAATAAAAAAAAAGTTATTAGTAAATAAAAAAGATTTAAATTTAAAGTATCGACTACTGGTGTAAATTGTAATAATAGTAAAGTTTTATACACCAGTAAACAATTTGATGATTATTATCTATTAGCAATTACTATTTCAAATTAAAAGAACAAATAACTACCAATTCTATAAAACGGTTCTTAACACGACAATATAGTGTATTAACACTTCTTTTAGCAATCTGTATAACAATATATTTCAGGTTTGGCCATGCCGAGCGGACGTGACGGTCGCTACGATTCTACACTAATTCCTGAGTGTGTGTGTGGCATAAGATCGATTTTACTTTATCTAATCACCTCCGTCAGTGTTCATCGTACTACTACGACCAACCGAAATCTATTATGTACAACATTCCTTTCCACATCAATGTTGAAAGAGGCTACATAAAAGCTTTTCGTGACGTTTTACGGACTGACAGATATTTATAAAAATTATTCTACTAAGGTAAAAATAAAAATTTTGTTTTGGGAATTACTCAGTACAATTGAAACCTTGAAATTAACTCAACATTTCGGTTTCGCTACTGCGTACAACTTTCCCAATATTAACTTTCTTCGGAATCTTGTCCAGCATATGTTCCCTGATACTACTCCATATTTATTTAATTTTTTTTCTAGAGGCTATCTGAGATCCTTTCCTGTCCACAAGATCCTAAATGGACTATTGCAACAACGCTAGTGGGATATTTCCACATGTCTAGGTGTAACACATGCACGGGATTAACCATCTAAATTACAATTTTACTTTAGATGCGACATCTTTTTTATTTCATTTGGGCCCCATTTAATGTTACGTTCTGCATGGACCGACGACGTTCCTGACCAGCTCATCTGTCTCAGGAGGTCCTAACCCTGTCTTCCGGCCATCGTACGCACACTAATTATTTCTAATAACACAAAACACTACCTGCAATACACCACACACAACTCATGAGACCGGATGTTTGTCTCTCTAGTGCCCACCCAACCATGTTGCAGGAAATTCCTGTTCCATTACCTCTGCAACCCAGAACCAGCCTGACCGCCTTAGATCACTTACCGCTTCAGCATTGCCATTACCTTTTTAATTAAGCCGACATTTTATCAGACATTCCTTTTTTCAGGCAAATTTATACATTTTATTTACACTATACTCTATAACTAACAAATATTCGTAGGAAAAATAATACAGAATAGCTTTTTCATATGTTATCTTATACCAATTTAAAATAAACGAAATTACATTAGATTTAATACCACGCAAAAAAAAAAGAAAAAAACATTCAAACAACCTCAATAATAGGTCTAATACGTGAACAAAAAACTAGCTCTTTAGCGCTCAAATTTCACTCATTCCCAATTCGGGACTCGCGTTCGAATAACTTCTTTGCTTAAAGGAGCTCCCTGAAGCATGAATTTTAAATTTTACTATGCTCACTAGCACCTTATTATCGCGTTGTCGCGACAAATTTGAGCCCTATCACAAACCAATACTTAATATTTTTTTTAACCCGTTTACTCCGAAACCTTAATCTTTATGCGAGTTGTTGAGGATGAGTTATTTGTTATTCCAAACGCTGTATATACTTATAACAATCCCCGTGAACGTATTCAGAATAAAACAAACCAAATAGTTAGATTTTGAATTACATTTAATTTAAGATTACTCAGAAAAGTATGGATTACAAAATTATGGAACTGAACAAGAAGAAATATAAAAAGGAAGAAAGAATATGAAGCAAAACTATATAATAAAATAAAAAGTAAGCAAAAACAAAGTTGCCAGATATATTAAGTTATAGTTCAGAAAGTGAATATCCCAACACTCCCCTCTCGCTTTCTGAATTTAAATTGCATTTAATCGTAAACAAAATCTTGAACTAAATGTGTATGCTTGTCTTTGGTTAAAGGCTTAGTCAAAATATCAGCCAATTGGTTGCTAGTCTCTAGATATTGTACATCAATTTCACCTTGGCTCTGCATGTCACATGTATAGAAATATTGAATATCGATGTGTTTCGTACGCTTAGATGCTTCAGGATTCTTGACCAAGGTTATCGCTCGTTGATTATCGGAGAACATGAGAGTTGGCAAACTCTGTATGTGTTCACATTCGAGTAGTAGTTGTCTGAGCCATTTAACAGATTTTGTCGCAGCACAAAGCGCAACAAACTCAGCCTCAGTTGTTGAAGTTGCTGCAACGGTTTGTTTTCTAGACTTCCAAGCAATTGGTCCACCATTTAAAAATGCAACGTAGCCTGTTATGCTACGCCTGGTGTTCGGATCACCACCCCAATCAGCATCACAATACATTTTTAGTTGAAACGACTTAGAACTCAAATTAAAATGAATGCCATGTTCCAAAGTGCCTTTCAAATATTTAGGAACTCTTTTAACACCCTGCCAATGAGACTGCGCTGGTTTCTCCAAGTATCTGCTTAATACGCCAATGATGTAAGCGATGTCAGGCCTAGTGCAAACCATTAAATACATTAAAGACCCAATGGCTTCACGGTATGGAAAAACTGGTTTGGTGCTAGTATCTGAATCGTTCTTTGAAAAATGTTTACCAACTTCAGCAGGGTTAGACACAGGAAAGCAGTGAAGATGACTAAAACGTTCTAAAAGCTTCTCAGTGTAGGGGCGTTGATATATTTTTAGCGAATTATTTTCTTTGTTAATTTGTATTTGAAGGCCTACAAAAAATTCGGCGTTGCAATGCGTTATTTGGAATTCGATATGTAAGTTGTGAAGTAATTTGTTGAGTATATTGGAGTTGTTGGCGCATATAAGTCCATCATCAACATACAATAGCAAATACATGACGTCATTACCATCTTTATAAATAAAAACACATAAATCGGCCCATGACTGTATAAACCCGAAATCGACGAGAAATTTTACAATGCGCTTGTTCCATTGCCTTGAGGCTTGCTTTAACCCATACAAACTCTTTTTTAATAAACATACTCGGTCATCTTGGCCAAATCCTTTTGGCTGTTCCATATGTATGGTCTCTTCTAAATTTCCATGTAAAAATGCCGTTTTAACATCAAATTGAATAATTTCCATAGCACGGGCTGCTGCTATAGCGTATTTTGCTCTTACAGATTCTTATTTGACGACAGGTGAGTAGATTTCATCATACTCAACACCTTGTTTTTGAGAGCACCCTCCTACAACTAATCGTGCTTTGAATTTATAGATTTCACCATTAGACTTGAATTTTTTCTTAAAAATCCACCGATTAGTAATAACATGCATATCATTGGCTCGTGGGACTAAAATCCATGTGTTGTTCTTTTGAAGAGACTTTATTTCTTCATTGATCGCCTCAGTCCATTTCTCACAGTCTGCACTTGACATTGCCTCATCTAAGGTTGATGGCTCTATGCATGCTACACATAATTCACCAGCTTCATTTCTTCCACCTTCAGCAGCGTTTTGTTTTCTTGAAATGCTTCTTAATGCGTAAGGACTTCGTTGCTGATTTTCAATTTTGTTGAAAGTTGGCGATTGTTGTACGTTGTCTTCTTCTTTTTGAGCACTGCTTTGTTTATTTTCGTAGTATTCATTAACTGCAGTAGGTGTTTCGTTGAATATGACGTCACGTCGGATAAACACTCGTCTATTACTGGGATCAAATACTCGGTAAGCTTTGCTTTCCTCATTGTAGCCGACCAATATGCCTTTGATTGAGTTTTTGTCCCATTTTGTACGCTGCTCTTTGGGAATGTGAATGTACGCATCGCAGCCAAAAACACGAATATTTGCAACAGACGGTTTCCTTCCAAACCATTTTTCGTAAGGAGTGCACTTATCAATGACGTCTGAGGCAGTTCGATTTTTTATGTAAATTGCAGTATGTGTTGCATCAGCCCATAAGTATAGAGGCAACTGCTTGCTATGAAGCATCGCTTTAGCACTTTCAACAACAGTTCTGTTCTGCCGCTTTATAAACCCGTTCTGCTCAGGAGCTCTCGGGGTTGTTACCTCGTGCTTAATGTTATTTTTTAAAAACAAGCTGCTTACTTCCTCGTTGCAAAATTCAAGACCGCCATCTGATCTTATTCGTTTTATTTTATGTCCGTCCACCTGAACATCTGCCAAAAACTGCATTAGCTTGCTTAAAACGTCTGTTTTATTCTTTAGAAAATACACAAAGCAATACCTCGAATAGTCGTCTTTCAAAAGTAAGAAATAATTGGACCCTCCAATTGATGGTTGGCTCATTTTTCCGCAAAGATCTATGTGGAAAATTTCACCTGGCTGCCTTGATCGTTTAGCACCAGATTTGGGAAAAGGATTCCTATGCTGCTTACCATAGGCACATCCTTCACAAAATGTTTGCTCTTTTGATACATATGAAAAGTCTAAATTGTCCACAGTTTTATTTTCGTTCATTTCACGCAGCGTTTTAAAATTTACATGGCCTAGCCGCTCGTGCCATAACATAATACTATGTTTTGTTAACACATTGATTGACGATGTCAAAAATGGTTTCACGTTCATGCGGTACAATCTGTTTTCGCTTATGCCCTCAGCCACTACATTGTTTCTCTTTATAAAATAAACATGTTCACCGCCTGGCTTAAAAATTACCCTTGTGCCTCTCTCAGAAGCTCTTGAAATTGATATGAAATTTTTATCGAGTTCTGGCACCAGCAGTACATTTTTAATTAAAAAAATATGATCTGCCTTGCCTCTTATTTTGATGTCGCCTTTGCCTTCAATTTTTAAACGCCGTCCGTCGCCCACTCTCACATATGAGTTTTCTGTTGCTGCAGCTTTATAGTTTGTAAAAAGTTCCTTCTGGAATGACATATGGTCGGTGGCACCTGAGTCTGCATAAAAATAATTTTCGATTTTATTAAAGCTCTTTAGGCTGTCTACGTTGAACAAATATGCATTTTCGTCAGTTTTATCTGTTTTATTTTGTAATGCCAATGAATATGCCTCATTTTTTCTACCTTCTTTGTTTCTTTGATTGCTCTGTCGTTTTCTGCATTCTCTTGCCCAATGCCCCGGTTTTTGACAATAATTGCATTTACCACTTCGTTTCTGGATCGGTTTGTAGGTGCTATTTTTGTTTCTGGACTTACTTACTGTGTATACTGCATTCGAGGGGCCGCTATTGTTATTATTTGTGCGTAAATTCATAAGGCTTTCTTCATTAACAAGGTGTTCAGTCAATCTTTCTATATTTTGTTGTTCACATGGCACTGCGTACCATGCGGTGAGTACGTGATCAAATTTCACTGGTAGGCTGCTCAAAATCTTTGCAACAATCATAGGTTGTTGTTGTTCTAGGTTCATATCTTTGAGTCTTTGTGCTATCGACATAATATTTGCGACAAAATCAACAACTAATTCATCATCTGTCATCTTGATGCTCATAAATTTCTCTAGAAGAACTTGTGCAGATTGTTCATTTTTTTCAGCGTGAACGGCTGTTAGCTTTGACCGCATTTGCGCTGCCGTGGAGCACTCGGTGAGGTACTTAAGTTGTTCCAACTCTATTCCTCTCATAATGAACGCCTGCGATTCTGCGTCTTTTTCGTCCCATTGTGTAGCATTTTGCTGTGTTCTGGCAATTGTACCCAGAATATATGATTTCAATTTATTTTCTGCAATGTATATTTCCATTTGTCGTCGCCATAGCTAGTAGTTCTGCCCGTTGAATCGATGAATGTGGTAAACTCTTGATTCACTCATGCTTGCTTTTTTCACACTTTCAAGCTCAGCCGGAATCTCAGAATTTAAACAAATGCAGTCGATTGTGTCTTCTAGAAAATCAGAAACAATTGCAGAATCGAATGGGACCGACTCGTCGCTATCCATACATTTATTTGCTCAAACTAATTAGCAGGTATAGCACGTGGGCATCTGGGCCCATAACCTGTTGAAGATGAGTTATTTGTTATTCCAAACGCTGTATATAATAACAATCCCCGTGAACGTATTTAGAATAAAACAAACCAAATAGTTAGATTTTGAATTACATTTAATTTAAGATTACTCAGAAAAGTATGGATTACAAAAATATGGAACTGAACAAGAAGAAATATAAAAAGGAAGTAAGAATAAGAAGCAAAACTATATAATAAAATAAAAAGTAAGCAAAAACAAAGTTGCCAGATATATTAAGTCATAATTCAGAAAGTGAATATCCCAACACGAGTCTTACTTAATATTAAACATTGACTAACACTCACGATACACACAATGTTTTCACACGACACTTCACTACTTTAGCTTAATTTAATATTTTCTTTAACATAAGTTCTGTAGATTCTAAATATCTTTTGCTTTACTTCTGCAGCTTTACATAGCAAAGGCGATGTCGTTTTCTTTTGTTTAAATAAACCTCTTGCCTTTGTTTTATGGTGACACTTTGTGTGTGTTTTCTTCACGATAAAATTGAATTGGATTATAAATACCTTTTGTTTTTTTGTTATTTTTCGTGCTCGTCAGCTATCCCCAAGGATGTCTTCTCTAACTCGGTCTCTTTTACCTCTCTGGTTTACGCTTTCGTTACGTCGCCTCCCTGACTTCACCAAGATTCAGGTTCCCTCGGACTACCCCCGTTGAATCCACTCTCCGCCACCCTATTCCGCCAATCGCGCTTCTGTGTTTTATTCTCGCTTACTACACGGACTTGGACAAGGTGTACATCTGTTAGTAATCCCCAACTGAATCCTCCAATTTCGGCTTCACAAATAAACTTAGGCAAGATGTATTAACATTTTTCGTCTTCACCAATCATCTGGGCAAGATATACGGCATCCAACATTTCAATTTTCCGGTCTTGATATATGTAGGCCAGATATTCTGCTTTCAACTCTCTTGTATTTTAAACCTCACTCATAAATATAAGCAATATGTACTCCCTCCAAAAATCTTAGATTTTCAAGCCTTTTTCTTGAAGATATGCCAGGTGTACTGCCTTCAACAGACGCTTTCAGAATCCCCCCTCTAGTTACTTTTTACCATTTATAAGCCTAGTGATTTCGCTGCCCTAACTCTCCCTTACAAATAAAATACCTACACAATATCTACCTGTCTCATCTTATCCTCTTCTAACCTACCTAGTACCTAAATAAATTGTCCCGCTACATTTTTTTATATCCTCAACCTGGACCTATTTATTTATTAATTCTATTTACTACTGGATACGTTTTAACTCCAGATTCCGGCGCGCCCTTTGGCGTTAAAAGTTCGCTTCTCTTCCAAGGCCTTAATTCTCTATCTTTCACCCGCGTTTTACCCCACATGGTATTAAGACCCTACCTTTCAATATCCAGTCTGCAGCAAAACTAGCAAAGGTAACCGATTGTAACTTATTTTAAAAATTTTCGCATTATTTGTATAGTACGCATTAAAAAAAACCGTTCTATATTTTACTATAACTAATTCATGAATGACCCATCTCTATCTCAATGGCATACCTGTACCACATTGCCAACCTTTTGTTATGCTTCACTTTACAAAACATCCCTGCTTACTGCTGTCAGATGTTTCCTTTTTTTCATTTTACTAAATATTCTGCTGGCAAGCACATGCAGAGAAAATTGTGCATCCAATAACTATAGCTGAAATATATATATATTATTATTAACCCCTTTCCTTGGATGAGTGGGCGATATTCACGGTGGACACTACGTATTGCAGGACAAACTAAATATTGCAGGACAAAACTGCATATTGCCATCAGTCCCTGTCTGATGTCACCTACGCATAGCAGGGCACATGCAACAATTGCCTATCATTGTACTGCATCATCCTGCAATCCATATGGACAAAGTTGTGAAAATTGGCAGCTGCCTAATGCCACCTACATACGACAGGGCACCCGCAACAATATATATATATATATATATAATTATATATATATATATGTATATTTATATGTATATATATATATATATATATATATATATATATATATATATATATATATATATATATATACAGATGTATATACAATATAAGAATATTGTATCTGCAAATTGGGTTACTGATGATACATATACAGCAGCTATATGGACTACCGGTTCTTTGATATTGAGGGAGAGGTTATCACCGCAATGTGGGTACACGCGGGCCACTGTTTCCGGCATATGTTTGTACAGCTGTTATGTTCCTCCTAGGTATTCTATTGATGACTTTGGTGTTATTATAGACAACATAGTGATGGACGCTGCAGCCAGGAGTCCTGTTATAATAGCAGGGGATTTCAACGCGTGGGCTGTTGAATGGGGCTGCCCCTTGACGAATGCAAGGGGAAGGATGCTATTAGAGTCCCTTTCTGCGCTAAATGTTGTGCTCTTGAATTCTGGAGATGAGGAAACATTTAGAGGAGGAAATGGTGGTTCAATTATTGATTTTACGTTTGCCAGCGATACCATTATAAACCGTGTAAACTGGAGAGTATCTGATGTTTATACTCACAGCGATCACAGTGCCATTATTATGGATATACAGGATTATATACGGCATGTGACTCCCCGTGCACAAGGTTTGTCGGGATGGAAAGTGAATACCTTTGATAAGGATATTTTTGCCATCTGTATGGAAGGTATGGAATTAAATGATTCAGCTGAGGTTGTGGCAGAACAATGGGTAAACCATATCACGCGGTCGTGCGATGCATCTATGGTGAGGCGGAAAAGATCCGGAAAGGGGCCACCGGTTTATTGGTGGAATGATGATATTGCCGGCTTGAGGGCAGAGTGTATACGTGCCAGAAGGCAGTATACAAGAACTCGAGGTAGGTTAGAGAATGGCGTATACCAAGAGAATTACAGGAATATGAGGAAGGCCCTAAATGATGTAATTCGTAGGAGCAAGCGGCAGTGTTTTCTTAATATCTGTGATGAGGTGGATGATAATCCTTGGGGTCTCGCATATAAACTGGTCTCCAAAAAACTTAAATGCCTGAACCCGTTGCAACCGAGTGAGGGGCCAATCCTGGAGGAAATTGTAGACCATCTCTTTCCCCAGCAGGACGCACCACCTTGGGAGCACAACCCTCCAATTGGGACAATAAATTTTCCCTCGGTTACAATAGCTGAGATTGAGGAAGTTGTCTCTAGGTTTAGAGACAAGAAGGCACCGGGACTCAACTGCATTCCAAATATAGTATTAAAGGAGGCCGTCAGGCTTTGTCCCGAGCAGTTCTTAAGGATGGTGAATACATGCTTAGGTAGGGGAATTTTTCCAACAAGATGGAAGAGGCAGAAGTTGGTATTAATACCAAAAGCCAATAAACCCCTAGATGATCCCTCATCTTATCGGCCACTGTGTATGATAGATACATGTGGGAAGTTGCTAGAAGGTGTGATCTGCCGAAGACTTGGGAATTGTGTTGAAGACAGAAATGGCCTATCAGACAACCAATTTGGCTTCAGGAGGGCGAGGTCAACAGTGGATGCTATAAACGTGATAGTAGAAACTGCTGCACGGACTATCTATGGCAGGAGTTGGAGGAATGGCACAAAGGAGTACTGTGTAGTTGTGACGCTGGATGTGAAGAACGCGTTCAACACAGCGAGCTGGGTGCATATTGTTGATGCTCTATCTCGATTGGACATCCCAGAATATCTGATAGAGATAGTGCAGGATTATTTCCGATATAGAGAATTGATCTATAGTACAGATGCGGGTATAAGGAAACGCAGGATTAATGGTGGTGTTCCCCAAGGATCGATACTTGGACCATTGTTGTGGAACGTAATGTATGATGGAGTACTAAGGTTGAGGTTACCTGAGAGAGTACAGATTGTGGGATTCGCAGACGATATAGCGCTGGTGTGTGAAGCTAAGGAATTGCTGGAGGCAGAAACCATTGCAAATGCCAGCGTACAAGTAGTAAAGTCCTGGATCACTGCAATGGGATTGACTCTAGCTGATCATAGAACCGAAGCGGTTTTGATTAGTAGTCGTAAGGCTAGGGAAACTATTACCCTCAATGTTGGCACCTGTTCCATAGAATCAAAGGCATTTCTGAAATATCTGGGTGTGATGATTGACACACGGCTATCTTTTCGCGAGCACTTGCGATATATAGCATCCAAAGCATCAGGGACCTGTTTGGCGCTATCTCGGATCATGCCAAACACGAGAGGGCCAAAGTATCTTCAGAGGAAACTGCTCGCTGGAGTAGTAAGGAGCATTATCCTATATGCACACCCGGTATGGGCAGACTCACTTAGATATTCCACATATGTGGGGCTGGTATCCCCTGTGTATGGGCTAGCTGCTTTAAGAGTATGTAGTGCATTTCGGACAGTGTCGGACGAGGCGGCTTTTATCATTGCGGGTATGATCCCTATCGATTTAGAAATCATGAATAGGGATAACTCTGATTTATGTATGCAAAAATGGCAAGAACGGTGGTCAACCACTGAAAAAGGAAGATGGACATATACATTAATACCAGACATCAGATTATGGCTGACTAGAAAACATGGTGATCTGAACTATTACCTAACACAGTTCTTGTCTGGACATGGTTGCTTTAGGTCATATCTATTTCGTTTTAAGCACGACGACTCTCCTTTCTGTCCACATTGTGGTGGGAATGTGGTTGAGGATGCTGAGCATGTCGTCTTTGTCTGCTCACGATTCAGCAACTGGAGGTCGTATTTAGAGGAAGGTTTGGGGTGTACGATCAGCCCGGAGAATATTATTCCGACCATGCTGGAATCCTTATTGAATTGGACCAGCGTGTGTAGTTTTGTACAGCTTGTTCTAATGGAACTTCGCAGATTAGCACAGATTCGTAGGAGAGTTAGTACGTCTTAGGATTCGTTAGCAACTGACGATTAAATATGCGCATCAGTTCCCAACCTCCTTACCTAGGAACTAAGGAGGACGTAGGAATAATACTGATAATACTACCCACCCTGATGAAATGCCAAAGCTGTCCCAGGGTGGTGCTAGTGAAGTTGTCGTGGGGCCACTATTGTCATTACGTCCATAAAAAAAAATATGTATATACAATACATATGTTTAATGTATATATATATATATATATATATATATATATATATGTATATTTATATATATATATATATATATATATATATATATATATATATATGTATATTTATATATAGATATATATATGTAGTGATACTTTGTATATTCACACTTTGAAAATAATTTTTAATTTAATCTAGTATTCATTTTTTATATTTTAAGTTTTAATTGTCATTTGTTTTGAGAATGAAAAATAAAGTTAGTTGAATTGGAAATTTGATATTAAAACATCAACATTGGTGACCCCGACGGAAAAAATGCCAACTACAGACGAATTTGGATCCGCTTCGTCCTTACTTTCATCGGAAATATCGCGGGTAACTGTACGTGTTCCACCATTCTGGCGTCAAAATCCAAAATTATGGTTTCGTCAGTTGGAATCACAATTTATTACTTCATCGATAACAGCAGATGTAACAAAATACCACACATTGGTTGGATCAATTGAAAGCTCCATTTTAAATTATGTAAGTCACATTGTAGAAGAGCCGCCAGCAGAAAATAAATATGAAACTCTAAAACTGGCATTGTTAAACGAGTTTGTGGAATCGGAGGAAAAACGACTTCGTCATCTTTTAGAAAGTGTTACTCTTGATGATAAGAAACCATCAGCTCTATTAAGAGAGATGCGCTCATTAGTTTCCGGAAAAGTATCGGAAGATTTACTGAAAACATTGTGGATGAAACGCCTTCCAAATTCAACAAAAGCTATATTATCGGTTAGTAACGATACTATAGATAAGCTATCTCTTATAGCTGATAAAATCCACGACCAGTCGGACGCCGCAAATGCGGTCAACACAGTTTCTCTAGATGGTGACAATAGGATCTCTGCAATAGAAAAGAAAATGGCTGAAGTCATATCAAAAATAGATGCTTTATCGATTTTTAGTCATCGCCGTTCTAGAAGTGCATCAAGAAGTTTATCGCGTAATAGATCTCATTCCTCTTCTACAACATTATGCTGGTATCATCGTAAATTTGGCTCTCGTGCAACCAAATGTCGTGTTCCATGCTCTTTCAAAAATTCGGAAAATTCTTAGGCACTTCACCAACGGTGACGGGTGAAGGTGGCCAACAAGTAAGTCGCCTGTTCATTCAAGATGCTGAGTCGAAGTACAGGTACCTTATTGACACCGGAGCAGACATATCTGTTTATCCGGCCACAGAAAAAGAAAAATCGGAACCCCCTACTACATTTGTTCTTTATGCTGCTAACAATACAAAAATTCGAACGTATGGTAAAAAAGTTATTGATTGCAAGCTTGAACTACGACGCAGATTTCTCTGGTCATTTATTGTCGCTGACGTAACACGCCCAATAATAGGATCAGATTTTCTCGGAAACTATGGACTCCTAGTTGATATCAAAAATAACTGCTTAGTAGATTCTCTAACAAACATTAAGACGTTTGGCAGCAGTTCGCAATCAATAAATTTAACACTTAAAAGCGTTTCCGAAGATATGGGTAAGTTTAAATCAATTCTGAAAGAATTCGCTGATGTTACAGTACCCAGTATGAAATTACCACCGGTAAAACATTCGGTGGTGCATGAAATTGAAACTAACGGTTCTAAGGTATATTCAAAACCACGAAGATTGTCGCCAGAAAAATTGAAAATT